>OOFH01076512.1:0-10096 GCA_900323355.1 Merlangius merlangus
TGTGAGTTTGCACACTGCTGAAGTTTGGTTTTGCCTTTCAGATGGGATGCGTGAGCTTCGCTTGGGATGGGGAGGGGGGAATAGAACATCAGGCATGTGTTGGTTGATCTAGCAACAAGTGAAGAGGTTGATCTCACCTTCCATAACATTTGTGCATCAAAAAGATATGCATACCAGTGCTGTATTATCGCTTTCTCTTTCGTTAAGTGCAGTTATGCACTTAATTAAATACGTGAAGTCAGTGATTGACCACTCAATGCATTAGAAGGCTATCCTACGTTATGAACAACACAAATTCATGTATTTACTGCAAGGCAGGTTTTCATTTCAGCTCCAGTCATGACTCTTGCATGAATGTTTCATAAAGCGGTATTGTATTTTATATCTGTTCAGTTTTTTGGTTGGCCCTTTTTCCGATAGAACAGTTTAAGTGTGTATCTTAGTGCAGCAGGTTTCAAATCTATACAGAGGCAAATCTGCACAGGGAAATCTATACACTGGACGCATTGCTATATTTATACTTTAGACCAGGAATGTCTTGCCATGGAGAAGGTGCAACATCATGTTTATGCTCACCATAGATTATACAATTGAGGATGCGGATCATACGTCTACACAACAATAACAATATACTTTGAATGGATACATTAAAACAAAGTAGCTGCAAAATAAATTCAAACGTTTTTTCTGCAATAATAAAAAACGGAAGCTACTTCCGACCACAAGCGTTTTCGGAAAACCAAATAGCAGTTATAAGATGCCAGTATAGCATCATCCCTCCCCCTACCATCTCATTAATAGAAACTCGATTTGCGGACAGCTGCACTCGCGTACACATTATAGGAGAATTGATTGCACCCAGCACACAATGAAAAGGATGAACACCGGGGAGGGAGGGAGTGAAAGAGGAGTGAATTAATTAAGAGAACCAGGTGGTCAAATGTTGGGTGGAAAATCACCAGCTAATGACACATCACACTGTGGCCACAGGCTTGCAGTGGACGCTATCCATTGTTTAAAAAAAAATCCAACGCTTCAACTCAAGATGACCTTATGCTCTTTCGAGACACATGGCGAATGAATCCGGGTTATTCGTATATTGTCATGCATTGTCGTGACATGTAGACCTACAGAAAATAACAAGTCCAGTGTCATGTGAATAAGAATTGCTGTCATCATTGTGGTGTGGGGCTGACATCATTTACATCGAGCAAATAACCCCTACCTTATATCACCGGCCAATTTGCATTTCAATGACTACGTTATCGACATGTACTCATTAGAGCACCCAACCATTAAAGATAGCCAACCGATCATCTCCCAATTACCATGATTGCAGGACATTTTACACAGGTAAATCTAACGAAAATGAAGCATAAGAAAGAAAGAAAACCACGTTTCATTTGTTCATCGTGGTGGTCAACGAGTTAACTGACAAAGCAAAACATTGGCATATTAAGCTGTGATTAACGTCAAGTGTTAGTCATTTTCAAGAGGTTAGTACTTTCGGGCAAAAACAAGTTGTGTTAAACAATCTTTGAAAGCACATTATGTTCATTATGGGGCATAGACAATAATTCGATCCTGGCATTGGAAACTGTTATTATTTTCTATTACAACTTAGTTATTACTACTTAATTTGAATCAAGAGGCCATTTTTGCGAATTATATAATATAAAATCCCAATGTTTGTCGTTGTAGTGAGGAGACACTTTTTTGGGAGGTGTGAAAATAAAAGTACCGTCGTCAAAATAAAATGCATTCAAATATGCAAAACTATAGCAAAGGCTTGGGGGCTGACAAAGAAGAAAAAAGCTCACTTTGGCATATTATTAGACTGCATCGTAAGAACAAACACAGATTTAAACTGTTGACCAAAAGCAATAGCACACGCCACATTTTAAGAAAATACATATCCATACTTGCTTTATACTTCAGAAAGGACACCCTCTGTATCAAAACACGGGCATTAACGTTACATCTACCGCTTGCATGTCTTTACCTGGCCTGCGCCTCGTCCAGGCTCTCGTCGGTGATGGCCATTATTTGCTGAAGAATATCCCCAATGTCTTGTTGAGGCTGACCGAGTGACTTTCGAACCCCGTCTGGGTCGCCCACGTCGGCCTGCGATAGTCCACCGAGTCCGGCCAGACCCGACATCATCCTCGTTTGATCATCCATACTTTCAAAAGAAAACTCGCAGTTTTCCTCAGTCGAATAATGCGCACAAATAGCTAGCCAGTCCGCTAGCCAGCAAAGTATTTTCTACCACAAACCATACAAGACTCGCTTACGTACTCGATAGTAACGATTGTGTGGTAGACTTACTATCCGCTGTTCCGACCCGATAGTAAAAATGATATGCGCTACATTCGGATTTCTTTTTACTTATTCTCAAGTAAATACAAGCCACCGAGCTAGCGCTAGCTTACTAGCAGGGTGAAAAAAAAGGAGCTAGTGGCTGGAGCCCCGAACAGTGAAAAGGCAGCAGTGACGAGCTAGCCACACATGCACTGAATGTGTGAGCTGGCAGAGAGCGTCGTGCACATTTTTAAATAAAGCTAAATAGAATCTGCACGCACATGTGCATTAAAATCAATACACGACTAAAGCGATGCAGAGCAGAAAAGCCTCTAAATACAATGCCAGCTCACTGAATGCCTCGCTGCTCGCTGCCTGTGGTTGCCTTTTCAAAACAGACCATGGTTTGCCATTGTTTTCACGAGGGAAGCGCAACTGTCCAAGTGTGTGTGTGTGTGTGTGTGTGTGTGTGTGTGTGCGCTCCCTCCTGCTTTGCGCGAGTGATGTGCTCTGGTCAGTGAACACCAGAGAGCGTGAGCGTGCTAATCAGTGTACTGTGAACATATAGCTGTTTTATTATCCTGCAGCCTGGTTATGAACGCTATAGGGGTCGTGGTGTATATTGAATGCATTCTCCTTGTGCACTGCATCGAATTGATCCTCATTTTTAAATGCCTTGCGTGTATGTATTTTTGGATAATGGCGGGTTTGCGAGTGACATGTTTTACCGCTACGTCATCAGCATAGTAATTAGTAAAAGAGAACATTTGGAAGGAGCCGATTCATATTGGACGTAATCCACATAGGCCTGAATCCATTGAAATGGTGCCAAAATATAATGAAAAATATTTACATTTTAGCTTGTCATAGTTGTAGCACGTCTGATAATAAATAATGAAAAAATAAAAAAAATGCACAAATGCTTTATTTCAACCATAGCTCCATTTCACTATGCCTAAGGAGTTTATTAAATAACCAAGGGATATATATATAACGTATTGCTCAATAGTGCCCCTAAAATAGGTTTACAAGAAATCCAGCGTTGGTTCCTATAATGAAAGCATTTTTTAATAACCAACTGTGGCAGTTTAAAGTCAAACGAGCATGGATTTAACAGAACTTTTCGGGCCCGATACATTAACCTCGAAATTTGTCTTTCAGCATGAACATGTTGACAGCACAGAGTGAAAACTAGTTTCTTCACTATTTATTTATTTTTGCAAACGTGGACGCTTCTGCTGTTGTTTATCACTCAGATCAGAGGAGGGCTTCCCAAGACGAATGGATAGCTGAATAGACATGGAGGAAAATCTGTAGCCTTACTCTACTAAAAAAAATGATGTGTTTGCATGGGGCAGTGTGACCAAACAAGCAGTAGTTTATGCTGACTCCTCAGACATCCATCTACTGCAATCTGCGGCTAATCAATCTAAAGTTAAGAGAAATCCTGGACCAGAGAATACAGTAGGCTATGAGGGGGAAAAAAAAGAGCATCCACTCTTTGCATGTTCGGCGTATATTCTGGTATCCAGAAACCACACAGTGAAATAAACTAGAAAATACTTAATGTATTAACACCCGGATATGTACGAAATTCTATACATATATAAAATCTATACATAGGCTATATAATGAACTCAATGAGCAAGGACACAAATGCAGCACTAGAAAAAAAAAAGAAGCTACTTCTAATATAATAATCTCTCAAAGAAGGGCAACCAATGGCATTTAAGCATTAGTAATTATAATATATGCTATAGTAAACATCGTTTTTTGACCGCTCTAGCGCTTCTACACATTGATACATCATGTCAACTTGTGTTGCACAACTTAATTTCCTTTGAAAGCTCAAGATGCTCTCAGTTTCCCAAGACAGTGCTCATTTTCATCTAAATGACTCCATTATTTCCCCCTGCTGTGCCCTAGCGTCCTCCCTACCGAACACTAATGGTCACGATGCCACTTCTCCCCTCTTTGCTCATCTCTGGGGTCGTCTCCAAGGGACTGACACAAACACAATCACAAGCAAAACCCTGCCCCGCACACACATTAGGTCGAAGACACGGCCACACACACCCACACCCACACAAAAAGCCATTTGCTCTTAGGTGTAATTATCGAAGACATAATGAAAAGTAGTGACCATGATGACCAAAAGGCTCCCAAGGAATTACACAACAGTGGAAAAGAGCAGGGCGGCTGTGACTGACAGGCACAATGTCAAAGCTTCGTTCTGCCTGGGTGATCCCGCCAAATGCCAGGGATGGGAGTGAGTCACGTGGAGGGGGAGGGGCCTCTGCAACGGTCGGGGGACACATGGGGTGGAATAAATGCAGCACCAGCAAGATAATTATACATCGGACGACGGCCACCATAGACGTGTTTATTATGTTCAATGAAAAGGAAAGTGATGTGTTTTGACACTTTGCTGTTAAAAGGTTCTGAAATAATAAAGGAGTAATACAAGGTATATTGTGAAAATGGATCAATCCTTTAGAATTTATTTTTGAAAGGTAAAATGTATGACATATATACACAAATCCCAGATGAAAAGACTTACACGGTAATGTAAGTTGACTTACATAACCACATGTAACACCTTAACATGTGTGCATTTAGAAAATATGAAATCATTTAAATTATTTTGAACTAAATTCATGACATGATATATTTTTTGAATTCATTGACCTTAGAGATGGCAAACTTGACAGGCCTACCAAACCCGATCTTGGCATTGTTTTGAAAAGGGTAGCATCGCCACCTGGTGGTTCGGATTAAAAATGCCATAAAGAAACGGTCACAGAATCATACAGGGTATAAACATAGTTATTGAGTGAGAGAAAAACAAAACACGGCACAACTATGGGGAATAAACTTCAGAGAGCGTGTAGGAAGACGGGCCCGTCTTAAGACGAGGACAAAGGCACTGCCACTAGATCTCTGACACAGTCAGGTGAAAGGTCCAGAAGCCCTTCGTCGGCCGCTGAAAGAGGAAACCATTTGTAAAACATTGTGCTTAAGGAAAAAGGGACCACAGATCAAAACATTGGCACAAATAACCAATAACACAGAAATCTGAATACCTAATCTCCGACTGGTCACCTTCACCACCAACTGTGAGTGCTCCTCAATGGAAAGAAGCGCTCTCACAATTTGACACTGGGCTTTCATCTGTCAAGAAGGGAGGAAAAGATAAATTCAGTTCCACAAATACGTGGACTAAAACATACGGTAATTAGTCTTTATTGGGAGGTGAATAAACCTCTCGTGTGTGTTATTCACACTTGCCAACGTTGTTCCGGGAAAAAAAACAAATTAGAAAACCGCCCGCCCCAAATTGAGTCTCAAATTGTATCCACATTGTTATCGGCACGACATCTGATCTGAAATGAATCCGACATACCACCCAGTATATCGTGTGCAGTGCGGGCTGCTGTCTAGACAGCACTGAGTGGTAGTCTGGTTTCCGCTGGATGAGCTGCCACTGAGAGGACTGGGACAGTGACGCGGTGTCTAGGGTTACACCGCCGCTCTGCTGGCCCTGCTCCACCTTGCTGTGGCGGCGTAGACAAAAAGAGTGCACAGGTTGGAAACGGGGTGTGACGTTACACGCCGACACGTCGTTGACACGGTGGGTGCGCTTGGTAAGAGGCAGAATGCTTCAGAAAAAAGACAGTGTAGTGAAATGTTTTTTTTTTTTTAAATCATACATTTCTTCAGTATCTACTAATACTGTTGGATTAAAGTGTAGTTTAACGTCCTAAATTCATGATAATTGGCACAGGTGAGGTATTTCAGCACTGGGAGTACAGGCATATATAACATATCAAACCTTGCCAAGGCCTCCGCTTTAATCCGGTGTTTGGACAGCAGAGCTCTCCAAGAATCGATCTCCGCCTGTAACCTGGAGCGCGGCGACGGTGGATAAACAACTTTAAATATTCTTACGGAAAAAACACTAACATTAGCGTTAATTAACATTAAAAAAAGAACAAGCAACCAAGGCGTCTCCTTAAGGAAGAGAAACCTGCCTGTGGATATCACTGCGCTTTTGTTCCAGGGCTGGCTGCATGGCAGGATTACTAGGAGTGAAGACCGGAAATAAACAAGTCGTCGGTTAACAACCAATAACAGAAACATCCGTACAGGAAACACACTGGCTGCAGAATGTTTATATGTACATTAAAAAGGAATTACTTTTCTTTATTCGATGAAAGCTGCTGAGCTGGCCTTGGACTGCGCAGCTCTTCGGCCAAACTGCACCATTGTGGTTGCATGTCCTCGGCTAAATATCAAGAAAATGAACATTATACGGTATATATCACAAAGTATACTCCAAAATGCGTGTAGATTTACCAAGAATTGTTATCCATGACCTACAAAATATATGCAGGTATGGTACTACTAACCTTGTTTCTTAAATGTCTCCAGTGAGGCATTTGGCGTGGACTCTAACAACTTCTGGGTTCTTTCTAGTGCGCGCTAAAGACAGGCATGCAAAAGGATTTTGAATGTCATTTTAAAAATCAAATCACAATACAAGTGTAGAGATGGACACACACAGCCGTTTGGCTGAAAGCAAATCTAACCCTCATCGAGGCTTCCATCAGTTTCTCCAGTCGCTCCTTTTGTGGTAATGATGGACTGATGCTCCTGCACAGTGCTACAGACAAAAATAACCAAGGAAGGAAGGCATCAGGACACCAGCCAGAATATCGCACAATTTAGCTATAAGTAAGAAAGAAGGACAGGACCTACTCTGAGATGGGTTGGTAAGGGCAGGGAGTGAACGCCGCCCTAAGGTGGACCTTCTCCACGATTTCTTTCGGGAAGAGGGGCTTAACGAGGGAGCCTCACTTGGAACAGATCCCCTCAAGGACTCTTCAGCCATGCCGTTCTCCGTGACAGTGGCTTCTTCGGTTGTGTCTGGAATTGCTGCGCTAGATGGAGTTGGAGACTGGGTTCGCCGGGACTTGTTTGGGGGCCCTGGGATGGCCGATAAGGGCGGGGCCTTTTTAACCATTTGGTCGATTATCATTGCCTTGGAGTTAAAGAGAAAATGGATTTAATTAACGAGCCTTGTGAAATAGATAGTGGTTCTAAAGCATTGACTCGGATCATCGCCAGTGTTGTCAAATGTTTTACCGTACCTCATTCCCATCAGGAACGTTCGCACTGCCGCAACTGGTATGAGGTTGAAAGGAGTGGTGAATATAAGTTATTTCACATGTTTACATCAATAATAACACTTTTAAAACTGTGTTTTTGTTTGCCGACATTGAAAATCCAATGATGCAATCCAGCTGTAATGCATCTTGACTTGTTCTTATCAATCGCCTCAACGTAGGTTACTGGCGTCAACTGTAACACTGTCAATAACGTAAATACATCCGAAAACGATTTGCCCAAATAAATATGTATGCATGTATAGTCTATTGGTTACAAATTAGTCGGTAGCTTAGTTGTTTCACAAACCTGTGTTCTGTTTCCATTTCAACATCCGCCATTTTTTTTAATACAATCGTATTCCCCGCTCAAAGGAAGAGTTGGGTCTGTCTGCGTCCTGCAAGACGGAGGCGTAACTTGCACTAGGAGGCGTAACATGTAGTCGGAGGAGGCGTAACTTGCACTAGGAGGCGTAACATGTAGTCGGAGGCGTGTCTACTTTTCTTAATCGCGGAAGTGATCTTTATGTAGCAGTGGTGCGCTGGTACATAAATGACCGCAACTCGGACCTCAAATAATATAAAAAATAATGCACCCAACCCGCTCATTTAAAAATATGCTCTTGATTAGCTTAATCTTGATATGCTCTTGATTAGCTTAATCATATACTTACGTGAAACTGACATCCCTGAGTCATATGCATTTAAGAAAATAAGCCAATTACAATTTTACCTATTGAAATTGTTTTCAAGGTCCTGCATGAGATAGAAAACAATGAATTAAACTAAATATTACTGATAGAAACAAGACAAGAACAATGTCACTAACAGGAGAATAGTTATGAGAAAAGCCTTCATATTATAGCGTTCACATTACAAGCCTTCATTTTATAGATATTTGCCGGTCTTCAAATCATGGATTTCTCAGGTGGCCTACGTCATCACCGTTGCACTGTGCAAACTCGGGGCAGAAAGAAGCAAGCCACAGACTACCAGCCTGTACAGTATAGTCTTTAGTGACTGTTCAGTGTGCATCTCAAACGCGATTTAGAAAAGAACAAGTTACGCCTCCTAGTACATGTTACGTCTCCTAGTGCAAGTTATGCCTCCTACTACAAGTTACGCCTCCGTCTTGCAGGACGCAGACAGATACTATTGCAAAGGAAACCCCTCCATCACTGCGCAATGCATACTGGAAACGTAGTCTCCCCGCAAAACACTAGTCCAGGGGTCACAACCTTTTCAACACGTCGGGCCAGCTTGACATTTTCTCGAGTGTGCCTTAAGCAACAATATATTAAAAATTAAGCTGAATTATGACACAGCGACCAAAAACATTTCCAGAAGACCTGGAATTGCACTATTTCCATATAGTCCACAATCATTCAATCATTTAATGTTTTTTTGGTTGTTATATTTTCAACATGGGCTTACAATTAGCCTACATATGTCCCATCTTAAAACACCACTTTCAGAAAATCATTCAAAAACATATATATTACATGGGAGAAATGTAAAAAACGACAATATATGAGAATGTTGGAACCATCCACATCAATGTCTTTAAAACATGTACAGCTTTGCAATACCATGTAAAGGCTGTGCATACAGGCCACTTGGAACAATATTTTAAATATTTTCGTCTCCATTACTCACAACATAAGTTTAAAAACTATTAATTGATCCCATTTCAGAACACTGCTTTCTGTAACTAATTTAAACATTTTCACTGAGAGGAAATGCCCAAAACAAAATAAAGTGCAAAAAAAAATTGGTAGTAGGCTAATGATTATACTGCCGCATAGTGCTGTGAATTTTTTTAATAATACGTTTTTAATTTTCTTTTTTAAGTGTACCAATAATTATGCTTCCCTGTGCTAGTGATGGCATGCGTGCCAAGGGTTGCCAACCCCTGCACTATATTGAAAAAGGCTAACGTATTCACGGGAAACATAACATTAGTGCTTGCATGTTCTGTCTGTACCTATTAATTATTAATTAACATTGCTCCAGATGTATAATCAACCTGCAGATGACATGAACTGACACATCAAATTCCATCTCCTACTCTTGGATGAAACCCTTTCAGAACTTTCATTGGTTCATTATATGATGTCTATTGGTCATTCTCTGACGCTCCTGCAATTGGTTGACCGTGAATGCGCACACACACACACACTCCAGCTCAGCCTACATATATGACATCACATTAATTTAGTTTTATAAAACATAGAATTCATCCATATTTTATTCATGGAGCATGATTGCTCATCTATTGCACTGAGATTTGCTTAGATTATATACGGTTTTCATGACAAAAGACAAATTCAGGTCACTGTTTGTTAAGTATTTTTATGCAACAGATTTATCTTTTTACAAAATCAAGGAGAGAAATCAAAAAAATACAAATGCTTTGCAATTCTCTCAGAGAATGCCCCTTTATTGTGTGCCCGGAGGTTTCACGTTGGCTGACACTCAGTCTTGCATTTCACACAATACTGCTGTCTTCTTGGCTCTGTGTTAAGGAGGAGTGAGGTGAGGAGGAAGCAAGACAGAGATGTTGAAAAAGAGAGGGAGGGATGGGAGCCGGGAGAGGGTTATAGGATGAGGAAATACAAAGCAGAAACAAA
>OOFH01076534.1:10152-20967 GCA_900323355.1 Merlangius merlangus
TCTCCTCCCTTCAACTGCCTCACTTCAGCTCTCCTCCCTACAGCTCACCTAACATACAAACCCCTCACCTTGACTCCATCGACCCCTGCCTTCCCTCACCTGATTCCCTCCCTTCATGTTCTCTACTTCCTGTCCTCAGGCCAGCTCTCCTGGCAGCAGCAGAGAACTTCACCGTCCTCATCAAGAACAACATCCGCTTCCCCGCCTTCAACTACGTCAGGTACGGCCATGTCTCTTCATTCACACTGTGGTGACAGCAGCACCAGCGCTGGAACTCAATAGTACAACAAAATATGACCCTCGGTCCAAGGTTGTTGTTGTTCAGAGGGGCACTGGCTCCCCTGGCGTGGACAGAACTGCTTTCATGAAAATGCATGAGGAAATGACCATTCAATTACCATCGGATAAAATTAGCAATGTTCCACCATAATGCTAGCCTGGAAATCCAGACCCACATCTAGAAAGCTGCAGTAGGAAGTAAATCTGTCTAATCTGGTTTGGAAAATAAAAAGCCATTTAATTTTAAGCACTGAAAATTTATGCATTGAAATAACGTGTCTGGATTTTTTGCCACTGAATTGAACTCTTTTTTCAACAAATCATTGACACTTTTATCTTTCATTGTTCAAAAATTCGAAATCAAATAATCGACGTTAAAAAATTGTGCAAATTCAATGTATAAAATTCGACCTGTTCTGTGATTTCTTCAATGTAAAATTTGGGATGAGCATTGTCAGATAGAGCAGGAACCTGTTGATCAGAACCCTCATAGGAAATGAATTGTTTCACCAAATCATCTATTGATTTAATGAAGAAGGAATTAAGTTATTGTGCCAACAACAGGGTCTCTCACCAGCTGATTGTTAATTTTTAATTCCAAGCCTTTAGTTTCCCGCTTGGGTTGTTTCCTTGTCAATTTATTTATGTTCTGCCATATTTTTTTACTGTTTCCTCTAGCGTTTTCAATAATTTGGATAAATAATTCTGAGTAACTGATCCCTATGCTTCATTAGCTTTAAACAGGCAGAGTTGAGCCAGGGCAGAGAGCTGGACTTCTTACTCCCATGGCGCCCCCTCCTGGAAAAAGAGGGGATGACCTCTTTGATTTTTGAAATAAGAGAAAATAAGTCACTGCCAGCGTCTGCATCCTCGCATTCCAAAAGGCCAATCCAGTCAATATCTTTCAGAGCTCTATCAACATTTTCCTCATTGATTCTTGGGGATTGTCATATTAAAAGCATTTTACCTTTCTAGAGAAAAAGATTGCATTATGGTCTAAGAGACCTGTCAACAGGTTGTGGGTGTTTGTGATTCTTTCCGGTTTATAGGTGTAAACTAAGTAAATTCTGGAGTGAGTGCGGTGTGTAATTCTTGTTGGGTTTTCTATTAGCTGAGTGAGGTTGAAGTAATCTGTTATTAACTTGAGGGTTTTTCTGTCTTTTTTGTTATCCCAATTGACGTTGAAATCGCCAAAGAGGAGGATTTCTTTTTTTATGATTACATAACGTAAGGAGTGCTTTGAGCTGGTCATATAAATCCAGATTAGCAGTAGGCTTGCCATTGATGAAGATAACTATCAGAGACATTTCTCTCAAAAGGAAGATGTGTACACCAATGCATTCAAGTTTGATGTTGCTGGGCCATTCAATCTGATTGCATTTCAAGTTGTTCTTTACATACATAAGAACCCCCCCACCCCTCCCCTGACCCCTATCTTTCCTGCAAGTTTTGTATTCTGGTAGTGACACAGCAGCCTTGGGTGAGGAGCTTGTGAGCCACGTTTCAGATATACCAAACAAATGTTCAATCTGTTCACGTTTTGGCACCAAGCTGTGAACATTTAAATGACCCACTTTGTAGTTAAATAAACAATACCGGTACTATTATTATTCCAAACAATATTCTAAATCCAGAACGGCAAGATATGCTGTGAATGTTGTTGTGAGCATATCTGTTGCTTATATTAGTCTGGTTCCAGACTTAAACTTTGAGGCGATGAACTTGGACGATTTAGGCTGGCTTCACAGGGATACAATCTCTAGCAACCATAATCGTCTAGGTTAATGTTAAACTTGGCTGAATTAGACTACAGAAAGCTAAACTAGGCGGTGTTAGGATAAATAAATGATACTAGGTTAGGTACGGCTAAAGTAAGCTAAGCTAGGCTTATCTAAACTATGCTAGTTTGCTAAACTATTATTGTCTTCCAGGAGGAACATTCTCCCCCAGATGAATGACGCCTATCTGAGAGGCTGCCACAGGGGGGATGACGCCCTGTGTCCCATCTTCCGTCTGGGCGACATCGTTCACCAGGCCCGGGAGGACTTCGCAGTGCTAGCTGTGGAGGTGGGTTTGATGGAGGAGTTGGGTCTGGTGGAGGAGATGACTTTGGCCTTGGAGGTAGACATGTTTCTGGAACTGGATCTGGAGATGGAGCTGGGTCTGACCGTGCCTTGGGTGTAATCGTGGGGTGGGTCTTGCCGTGGAGGTATGTCTGGTCGTGGAGCAGGGTCAGCTATGTAAATGTACAAGTTTACCTAGTTGTCAATGATGAACTGTTAATTAGTATTTTGATTGCAGCGTGTTTAGTGCGCAAATGTAAGCACATCTGCGATATCCAGTGTGATTTTGAAGGAGGGGTGCTTGTGTTGTCCCCCCTCCCACCGCAGGGGGGCGTGATTGGCATCCAGATCAACTGGGACTGTAACCTGGATCGCCTCATGGAGCGCTGCCTTCCCAAGTACTCCTTCAGACGGCTGGATGAGAAAGAGAGCAACCGAACCCTCTACCCCGGCCTCAACTTCAGGTGGGAGTTCCAAAGCTTTGCTTTGGAAAGTTCCTCAATGAGTGAAATGACTGAGAAGTATCCAAGGGGCAGCCATGCTAAGAGCTGTTTGAATTTTATAAATGCTAAGAAAAGGTGCTTCTATGCACCACATATTTTTGAATATTTGACCAGAGCCCTAGACCAGCAGTCTCTTGTTAGGCTTGCAGTCTCAAATTAGCTTGTTGTCTCGCTTACATTTTCTCATGCTAGGTTATCCCAGTATCATACTCAGCTAACACAGTCTTACGTAAGGCTAACACTGTCTCATGCTAGATCAACACAGCTTCATGGTAGGCTAGCACTGTATCACGCTAAGCTAACAAAGTCTTACATTGGCGCTGTCTCACGCAGGTTTGCGCGGTACCACAGCGAGAACGGAGTAGAGATGCGCACGCTGTACAAAGCGTTTGGAATCCGCTTCGACGTCATGGTGTTTGGAAAGGTTGGATGATTTCCTCCTGTATCGTCTGTTTCTCCAATTCCATAATCATAATGAACTGAACTTCATTAGTGGCATATTTATTTTTAATATATATTTAATATATATATTTTTGTTGTTGTTAAGGCAGGGAAATTCAGTTTCATTCAGCTAGTGGTCTACATTGGATCGACACTGTCGTACTACGCCCTGGTAAGTAACAGCTTGAGATCAAATGACCGATACTTTCATCCCATCACAATGACAGTGGTTTCTCTGTATTGAACCAGCTAGCCTTTATACCACTACAAGCTAGCAAGTATTGTTCCCAAGTAGTGATTGTTGGCTTTGGAAAGCATGATAAAAAAAACATTTTACCCACATACACAATGTGAAACAGTGGTTCTTGTAATTCAGACCGCTTCAATTCCCTTTTTCAGACGACCATCTTTATCGATTGGCTGATCGGGACCAGCTGTTACAAAATGGAGGCCCGACAGAACTACTCAGAGCGCAAGGTGGAATCTGTCCAAGATAAACAACAGGTAACCCCCCAGCTGATGATTTTGATTTCTACAACAGGGTTATCTGTTGTTGTGGAGCAGCTGTATGAGCATGTCCTGGGTCCTTGTTCCAGTGCATCCTCTCTGTGTCGTTCGTGGACGAGGGCCATCTCCGCCTTGTCCGGAAGTCGAGGAAGAAGAGTCTGCAGAACGTCAAGCCCTTGTCTGTGCTCCCACGCAAGGTTAGACCTCCGTTACCATAGAAACCTAAAACTAGTATGCTAACACCTCATATAGTGTTGTACGTTATCATTGTTTCAGTCTCTCATTTCACCGCACAACATGTCAAATGGCGGCAGGTGAGAAATAAATCATTGTATCTCAAATCTCTTCTGCACATTGCAAATATTTTTAAACACAATAACAGTGAATATTTGCATGTGCCATGGTCATTTTACACATTCCTGCAGAACTGTTTAGCTTCATTTAATTCTAAAACAAGACATCCACTTTTTCTTCGTTATAATTTACATTTTCCTAAAATGTTATACGTAGTTTATTTTTTTGTAAATGTTTCTATTTTCACTTTTCTATATTTATGTTTCCATCGTTATTTGTGGCACCTAATTCCAAGAAAAATTCAATACTTACTATGCAATAAAGCAAATTCTGATTCTGAACTATAACTATAATAATTTAGGTCTTACCAGTCTGTGATATGTACCACAGGCTGAGGTCAACGTACTTAAATGGTGCCATTATAGTGGCCAGTCAACGGGCTTCATGACAAAATACGTCTGTTTATCATGCAGGAGAACAACGGAAGTCACCTCAGAGCCATGCTGGAGCTGCCAAAGCAAGGCAGCACCCCAAAATTGACCCCTGTCAACGGTCATGGCTCCAAACCCTTGCCCCAGCCCGGGCCAGATGAGCCAGCGTGGTGCCTGTGCGGTGGCTGCAGTTCTACTCCCCTCCGCCAGGAGGAGCTGTGCTGCCGGAGGTCCAGGGGTCAATGTATCACCTCCTCCCCTCTGTTTCATCCCCTGGTGCTGAGCCGCCCCCTGCTGGAGGCTCTGTTGCGGTACCGGGACCCACTGGGTGACCCGGCCGGCTCCACCGACGCCCTCCGCCACTGTGCTTATGAGCAATACATCGCCTGGAGGCTCGGGGTCCCGCCGGCCGACAGCCACCCGGTCGTCCCCCGCTGCTGTGTGGACAAGATCAGGGAGGAGTTTCCCAGCTTGGACGGAGACTACCAGGGCTTCAAACCCAGATAACCCTGTTTAACTGGCTTCAGGCCCAGATTACCCTGTTTAACCGGCTTCAGGCTCAGATAACACTGACTAACCGGCTTCAGGCTCAGATAACACTGACTAACCGGCTTCAGGCTCAGATAACACTGATTAACCGGCTTCAGGCTCAGATAACACTGATTAACTGCTAAAGACTAACCCACATTGGCCCGCTGAACAGCAGCAGTGATTTGTCATGCCCTAACAACACTTACACTATGGATTATGGAGGGATTTAATAGAAACAATCAAATCTTTTCAATTCAATTTGCCTTAGTTTCAAAGATGCTGAATTGTAAAGAAAAGAAGCCTGTGGTTGTGCTGGGCAGCTCCCAATGTCCACAAGTTAAAGCCTGTGCTTGTACTGGGTAGCTCCCAGTGTCCACCAGTTAAAGCCTGTGGTAGTGGGCAGCATTCAGTTTCCATCAATAGAAGACTAGTTGTACTGCCCAGCTCCAAATTCTACCAGTAGAAGACGTTGGTTGTACTGGGCGCTTCATTTGTGAGCCAACAATCTGTTTTAGCTGGGAGACGGTGCTTGGTTTCATCGACTATATCTGGTCAGTTCTGTCCTCCCTACAACCGAAAGGCCATTGACCATCTCTTACGCTTACTTCCTGGTGAGCTTCATATGTCAATTTACATTTTCAGCTGCAAGAAGAAGAACAACAACAATGATGGCAACAATGAGGAGGATGACTGGAGTTTTTAATAATTTGCCAAAGCAAAGCATGTCATGGAAACAGATATCCCTCCCTTTCTTTTGAATGATAGGATACCTAACACCTTTGCTGAACCTGAGATGTCTCATCATGACATACATCCTCATTAAAAATCCACAATTTGCCTCAATTAGATCCACTTATTATTTGATTTTACATTTATAATGGCATAACGAATCTACTAAGTTCAGTCTAAAACACATTGTTACCTAAAACATCTTTATCTATTAAATTATTATTTTTTAATGGTTTTATTGTATTTTAATGCCCTTATTTATGTATGTTTACCCATGGTAATTTCATTAAAGAGAAAGGGTCTCACAGATTAGTTCTTGGGAGAAGTATGAACTAGAAAGGTTTTCGTAAAATATTACGGTACGTGCACAAAATGTATTAAATTAAACATTTTATTTTTGATTGAACAAACTTGATTTAGTTGCTAAAAACTGAGAAAACATACTGAAAACGCAAGCACCAAACAACAGCGCGTGTGGGTATGTGAGGGTGTACTTTCTTCTGAGTGCTTGCCAGGCACCGCTTTTCACCCACACAAACACACATACTTGTACCTAGCAGGTGGCCCGGCCTAGCATGGTTTATGGAGATGAGATGACTTGGTGAGGTTACATCATGTTACTATGTTACTATCATCAGGTCTCCAAGCCGATCTACCACTCAACTTATTTAATTTACAAATGTGTTTTATAGATATTATTTTATATTATGGTTTTGGATGTGTTAATGCAGTAAGGTTTCTATATTTTCTCTGTCCTCATCTTATCAGACCCTCGGCCATACAAACAAAAAAAACAATAAAAAACATGATTTAATTAACAAGATTGCATTTTATTTCAGTGTAAACATACCATTAACTTTTATTCTTCACAACGATCTTGGCAGAGTCAAACCCATCATCAGTTTCTAGATCATCAGTGTCTGGCCAGTGGGGATCCTGGTTATTAAAGGATTTTAGACCTAGATTGATGTCAATGTTAGTGTCAAGGTTGTCAATGTCTTAAGTGAAGAGATATCAATGTGAGGGAGTTGCCATTGAATTGGGAACCACATTGAACTAAAGTAGATGCATCTACATCCTCCTTTATATAGACATTAATAATATTCAAGAAACGTTGTTTAGTCTGATTATGGTGACTGACCAATTAAGATTGTACATTCATTATAATGCCATTATGATTAAGGATTTATTATTCAACATTATAACACTAGGCTGCCAATGTGTCGAAGAAATGGGTACTGACGCTTCAGCAGACAGAAACTGAGGACAATCATTTCTGTGGAGACATAGGCAGCTGATAGGGTGAGGGGCTACAGGCAGCTGATAGGGTGAGGGGCTACAGGCAGCTGATAGGGTGAGGGGCTACAGGCAGCTGATAGGGTGAGGGGCCACAGGCAGCTGATAGGGTGAGGGGCTACAGGGAGGTGGTAGGGTAAAGGTCAGGGGGTACAGGGAGATGACAGGGTAAAGGTCAGGGTTCATGAATCATTGGGCCGGGGTGGAGGGACCACTTCTCTTCTGGCTTGTCTTCCTAGAGAAGAGAAACACAGCAGATCTCACTTCACATACAGTTTTTTTACCCATATGTCAACATCATTTACAGTATTTGAAAACAGTAAGAGCCTAACAAATTTGGTCTGAAAAATAATCGTGTTTTGAATGGCGATTAATGGTTATTATAGTATATATATATCTGTCATAGTAATAAGGCTGCTTTCACATCAGGGACTCATGGACTGATCTGAGTACATGTTACTCAAAGTCCTGTTTGATTACTGGGTACCTTACCAGAGGATCAGTGAACCGAGTACACTCCATCGTATTGGCTTGGGATCTTGCGATTGGCACCGTTTTTTAACACTCAGCGACAACATCAACCTATGAAAAGTGTACTCTTCTTCTTCTTACTTGTGTCAGTTGGTGGGTCTGAAATCAACTAGGTGCATACCGCCATCTATGGTATCAGAGTGTGTAGATACGTAAGTGTAGTCGGGTGGTGGTGGGGGGGGCATGGAACAAATCAATCGTACCTTCTACAAAGCCTTTTGGAAACTCTCTGTCTGGTTAGAGATATGCAGAAAGACGCTGGGGTTGACAAAGACGTCATTAGAGGCAAAAATAACTTTATTTTCCTTGACAGCCGTCAATTATACTTAGCAGTGAATTATCAAATATAATTCACCGCCGGAAGTTGTGAAGGGCCCATGCAAGTGAACGGAGCGTTCCATGGCATTGAGAAGACCCGTGTAATAAGAATTATAATGTTTATTATGTTGACCTCTGACATGGCAGACCACTGACCTGGGGTGCTGGCTGGTATGGGAGCCCACCTTGAACTCCCCGGAGGTCTGGTTCTGCCGTGGCACCAGTCCCAGGTCCCCCGGCCTGTAGTGGGTCTGATGTTGACCGGCCGTGGGGGCTGAGGTCAGCTCTGGGGTCCTGCGGCCGTTGGCCCCGAGCCGTGCAGCTCTATCCAGGACGGCCAGGAGCTTCTGCATGTTCTGGTTCCTGCGGACCACAGCCTGCACCTCCTCCTCCTGCTCCTCCAACCCTGGCCTCTCCTCCAACTCCTCTGTCCTCTCATCCTGAGCAGGATACAAAGGGATACATCATATCGATTGAGTAATATTGCCTTCAGGTCACGTCCATCCCCACATGAACTGATAGTCAATAGCTCTGCTGCCTCGGACATAAGCCAATCGGGAGTACCGCACTCAGTTGCATTGTTTTAGAGACCACACACTTATTTATCTGACAGCCGCTTGCTGCATGGTTTCAAGTGCACAATGCCCACCACCGCCTCAGCTCCACCATATCTCTCTTTAGCCCTTGAGACATGGTGGGAGGGTGGCGGGCACAAAATGTAGCCTGTTAAGCATTCCAAATGTGATTAAGGGCTATACAAACAAATGTACTTGATGTGAACATCATGTTGCTGCTGGCTCTGTTCTCCAATGGCTGATTGGCTGCTTGGCTCCCTGCCATTCCCTAAACATAACCAAACCCCTCAGACATACCGTCAGTGCCTGTCTGAGCGCCATGGCAGCCTCACTCAGGATGACCTCTGTCTGGCCCCGCCTCCTCCGCTCCTCATCTAGCTCCGCCCCCAGGCGCTTCACAGTTATTGCGTCCTCCCGGCCTCGCTCCAGGACGAGCTCATGCTCCTTCCTGTCCACAAGAACACTATACTATAATTTGGGGTATTCATCCGCTGTAATCCATAAACATCAAGATTAATACAAATGAAGGCTTTAGATGTTTCACTTTTGGTGGAATGAATCTATGTAACAAAAAAAAATTAATAAATTTGAAAAATAATAATTTCATAATTTAATTTAATTAACTTTTCCACAATATTCTAGTCATATATACTGTATATAGTATTCTAGTAGGCATCACAGCCTGACTAGGGTCAGGCCGTGATGCCTGAAGCGTGTGAGTTTTGTGCAGGTGAGCTCATGTTACTGCAAATTTAATTTAGAAAACCTCAGCAAAAATGAATGAGTACGTCTATAATCATTCCCCTTGTTTGGGGTCTGCATATAGTGTCTACTAGGCTCCATTATCATGTCAGAAGATGCAACAACATTTTCTATCGGTGCGCTGCACATAGCATTGTTTATGATGTCCTTTTTATTAGGTATATACAATAGGTGTTGTCTTCTGTTTCTGGGGGTTAGGAGAGAGGGGTATAGGGTACACGGGTATAGATGACAGGGTTCTAGGTTGAAGGGGGTATAGATTCCAGAATTATAGGGTACTCGGATATAGATGACAGGGTTATAGGGTACACGGGTATAGATGACAGGGTTATAGGGTACATACACAGGTATAGATTTTAGGGTTATAGGGTACATGGGAATAGATTCCAGGGTATTAGGATGAAGGGGGTATAGATTCCACCTTTATAGGGTGAAGGGGTTATAGATTCCAGGGTTCTAGGGTCAAGGGGGTATAGGGCTGCATACCTGAGGGCCTGAGCCTCAGCCAGCAGCAAGGTGTGTCGGGTGTGTATATGCTGCAGGCCCTTGCAGACAGAGGACTGCTCCTTAAGCTCCACCCCCAGCTCCTCGCACTTGTCAGTCAACTTCCTTATCACCTGGGGGGAGGGGTTGAGAGTCAGACCGTCTCTCGCTCTGACCATCTCTTTCTCTGTCTGTCGCTCTCTCTCTGCCTCTGTGTCTCTCTCTTACTCGGTCTCTCCCTATCTCTGCGTCTCTCTCCCCCTTTCTATTCTATGGGTTGGTTTAAATTGTTTTGTTTAATGTATTGTTAAAGCTAGGGTAGGCGATTTTGGAGAAAACAGCCGTTGAGATTCTGTTGCAATTCCGTTGCGTGCTCTCTGGTCCCTCCCTGCCACGCTACCTGCTGTAGCTCCTCCCTCCGAACGTCAGTTATGCGCGTTCATGTGAATTCATTTACATTGATAGGAAGACGAAACGCCATGTCAGATTCCGAAATAATTAAACATTAGTGCTGATAACTGCATAAGTACATATATAGTTGATGGTATCCGGGGAATGGGGAATTTATGGGCCGTTGATGAAGACATTGCTACTCAGTTGTCGTCCGCCGTAGTAGTGCAAAACTGTCAGACTACTAGGCTCGTGAACGCTCACGCAGGGACGCACGAACGTCGGTGCCAAGGTGACGGACAGTCCCACAGCCAATAAGAACGGAGAATCGGAGCCTCGCTCTGATTGGTCAAAGTGTACATGAGCGGTGGCAATTTTTTGGGGGGGCACACAGAGGCAGGGGAGAGCAAAGTGATGAGCAGATATTCTCAGAGCACTTCGCCTACATAAAGCTGACAGGCTATTATGACATTTTTGCCAAATATTTCAGTAAAAAAATCGCCTACCCCAGCTTTAAGGCCATTATTTAAAGTGTAATTCCGGCATAATTTGAACCCAGGGTCATTGTTTTGGCATGAAAATCCATCAGATAAGCCCTCCAGATCCCTTTTTCATTGAATATCGAGTATTAGAGTTTGCCCGGCGCAATGTTCGGCGTCCATGTTATTGGATTGGGGCATTG
>OOFH01076562.1:0-10757 GCA_900323355.1 Merlangius merlangus
ACCATCTGGTAGGCCATCTCAGCAGACCCCCTATACCGTCACCTTCATCCGGTAGAGCGTGCCCCACCTCCACCTCCCTCCACCAACCACAGCACTACGGCAGTTTGAATAATCATAAGGAACGTCACCATAGGTGTGGTGGAGCGATGCATGCAGATTGCTATGGATTTAAGAATCTTAGACCTGGGTGGAAAAAAAAAGAAGAAGCAGTTGTAAATTGATTTACTGGCGTGTAAATCAAGAGGATTAGTGGGATTTCAAACCTGCAAAAACCCAGCATCAATTTTGCTGCTTTTGCTTTTGGCTACCACTTCTGCTCGCCAAAGCTCCACATCATTAGCGTGCATTATTGAAACGTAAACAAATGACAAAGTAAACAAAGGGTTGGAGGTCACACTATTAACTCTCAGAAATGTTCATGAAATGTTCATTTCTAATTCATTGCGTTCTGTTCAGATTATTCATTGCGATGTGTTTAGATTTATATGAGATGCTCAGACAGGTGGTGAGATGTATTGTATCTGACTGACACGTTTTAATAGGACGCTGGGTGTAGGACGCTGGGTGTAGGACACTAGGTGTAGGACACTAGTTTAGGACACTAGTGTAGGACTTTAGATAGGACACAAGTGTAGGACTCTAGGTTTAAGACCGTGTGTTCAAGGCAACTCGTCTCCTGGTCCAAGTAGCCAGGGTCTAGGCTAATCAGAAATTTGTCAGCAAACTGGTAGCAAATTGGGTCAACTTACAAAAAAAAGTTGACACCACCAACAGACACCAAGGTGAACTTGGGCAAACGTCAGTCTGGTACAGAGTGGATATAAATATAACAATACTTACAAATGTATTGACAATTATTTTTATGTACATTATTGATTTCAAATGGCTAGAGGTATAATATAGTATAGCAATAAGGATTCATTTTTATCGGCTGCCATAGTTATTCTAATGCTGCTATCAATTTGATGTACGAAGTGGTAAAGTTGCAAATCTCCCAGCTTTCTTGCGGCATTTCACTGAGGCACGCCCCCTTTTGGTCGTAGAATCTCGTCGCTTTCAAAGTAGAGCGAGCAGAGCAACTTGTAAAGAAGATGGCAGGCTGCGCCCAGAGTTAATGGGGGTTGAGATGTATTTTCTGTGTATTTGTACCACGTTGGAGGTTTTAATGTCGTTTTTAAATCCTCTTACACACTTGATTCCATTGCTGCTTTAATCCGGTCACCAATTTATGCATTGCACAGTCATGCTTTGCGTGCACTTCAATGTAAAGTTGTGTTTTCAAGCCGGTTTGCTAAAGAGGCTATGTTGCTAATGATGAATAGCCTGCTACTGCTCCCCCTCGTGGCGCCTGGTTCTACCAGACTCTCATACTTCATTTCATTTGCACAGAGAGTCTGGACCAACTCAATTGACTTAACGTTAACTCACTTAAAGGCGGGTGTCTGTTGAAGTTTAAAACTATTGAATCTGCACAGTGCCACTCTGGATCTGCCATAACCAATCGCTAATGTTTGGCTGGGAATCACGTTGCGCGCAGGCTGTAAACAAATCAAACACTTCCATGAGTACACTTAACCGTAGTACACTATCCGCACTTTTCAGATGTCAGTGTTGTTCCAAATCGAATACTCCGTGGTGCACCTAACCGGAAATTACGATCAAGACTGCCACCGCCTCCCCCGCAATAAACATCCCGCTTTGAACGGTGAACTCTTTACGCCTAGCTGCTATAAAAAGCTATAAAAGCTATAAAAACTACAAAATGACTCTATTAATGCAGGCTATGTGGAAAATCCGCCGACTTTGGCTCAGCCTGGCTCCGCCCTTTTCCGCTACGTAGCTAAGATGGCTGCCGTTGAGTACGAAAAGTGTACATCGATCCACACTTCACGATTTGACCGTTTTGAGTACACCATCCAGGTCCTTTCAGTACACTTATTTCCCCCCGATCTGAAATGGAACGCCCTACGTACTCAAACGAATGCTAGTAAGTACGGATAGTATGGACATTGGAACACAGCACGTGCGGGAAGATGTCCGTCACAAGAGCTGACCTGAACCTCAGTGTTCTCAGCCACTCCCTCTGTTCGCTGATTGGACGCACAAAATTTGGACGGAGAAAACTCAGGAATATACCGCAAACCCAGAAGTAGTACTGAAGGGAAACCAAGATTGAGCGGAAGTACTTAGGCGGGTGGAACCAGGCTAAGTTATTCTTTGGCATCCTCAAACATGAGAAAGGAAGGAAGGAAGGAAGGAAGGAAAGAAGGAAGGAAGGAAGGAAGGAAGGAAGGAAGGAAGGAAGGAAGGAAGGAAGGAAGGAAGGAAGGAAGGAAGGAAGGAAGGAAGGAAGGAAGGAAGGTTTGCTAATTAAAGTAGGAACAGAAGTACAACTGGCATACCCTTTGTACAACTGTTAAAATTGGGTGTGAGTTAATGTGCATGTGTAACAGTAAGACCCTAATTATATCCACAGTGTTATACATCATGCCTATGTGTGGGCAGGTGTTGACTTTAAATAATACAAAACACACAAAAAAGAGGAAAGGGAAAACACAGACATTAGCAATGCAACATAAAAACCTGAAAACAACCCACTATAGAACACCATGGTCAATCAGCCATGGGATTAAGCAGCAGCTTATAGGAATGCCAGTGCTGGGGCGGAGCGAGGAAAAGATATCCAACAATTGAGTGGGGAGTAGCACTACGATTAATTTTCCTAAAAGACTTATTTGAATGGATCTTTATATGGAAATGATGAATGAATGTTCTGTACAGGGGACATGGCTGTAACATAACTTACAGACAATGATTGACTGCCCTGTCTGGCTGATCCCGGTTATATAACACACAAGGGCTCAGATGATGACTTGCTTTTGGCATGCTTTTTCTGTGTTTATGCGCGTGGATGTGTGTGCGTTGCAGGCAAAGACTGGCACATGCGATAATGTGATTAATGACACTGTACTCTAGAGGGCAGTGTTTGTAAGTTTGTTGTAAGTTTGTAAGCGCGTTAGTAATGTAGATTTGGACTACAATAACACTTTGGGTGTTCATTTGGAATTGTATTCTATAAAGAGATCCCAAATCCCTCTCACAGTGAAATTCAAGAACATGGGAGGACATATATATGTAACACATTCAAGCAGACTCTTAAGCAGGACAGTCACCAAATTGTACTCTATTTGATTGACATGCAATTTGCTACATGTACATGTTTTACTAACCGCTGTGAGAGGGAGGGAGGGGAAAAAATAAAGAGTTTAAGGGGGTAAAGGGCTCGTGATCTGGATGTTGTTGCAATAATCCTTCTTACTGGGCTTAGATTAGAACAGAGAAGTCACCAGCAAGAAAAAATGATTACTATAAAGATATTAGAATATTTTCAGACGTCATAGCTGTGCGTAGATGGCATTGGCATTCATACATAACTCTACAACAGCTGGATAACCCAGGGCTAAATATAGCAATTGTTGCATTCAGTGTCCATGTTGAATTGCGTGGAGATTACAAACGACTTCTGACGTGATGCTGGTATCGAATGACGTCTGGACAATGTCCGATTAATTGTTTTTCCCCACCGAGGATGTGGGGGCGGATTGGTGGGGTAAGATTATCAAAGTAGATCAGAGTTGAACCCACTGCAACCCACGCCACCCTAGATGTATACTAGAGATGTGATCTCTAGTATGTGTTTAGTCATTTTTCATTATTAAGTTGCAATAAAGTATCAATTGACGGCACACATATATTTTGAAGCGCACACATTCTGCCTTTGGGCCTATATGTTTATGAACAGATTTATCTACAAGTCAATGATGAAATACTTCCCATATAGATTTGGATATGCATAAGTCAAGTGCATTAATAAAAGTCAGAGTCGGACATTTATATTATATGCAAGTATCAAAATACTTGATATAAAAAATACTTACTCGTGTGTTCAAAAAACGCACTAGTTCCTCATCCTATCCTGAGATTCTCCATGAAAAGACACATTCCATCTACTGATGAACCAGTGGGTTTAGATACTGTGTTGGTGATCCTGTTTGGGCTGGCCTCATTATTTGTTTTTATATGTTAATCTTATATCTTAACCTGTATCATATGAAACAGTATAATGCATATAATACAGAACACTCTTGAGACCTGATACTACTTCCGCTCAAATCTGAAACTACTTAAACCACACATTCAACAAATATGAAAACAAATATGAAAATGAATATGAACAAATAAACATTAAATATGGCATAGCCCTGACCTCATTTAAGGACGCAAAGTTCACGCAAGGATGTGATGATGATCTGACCTGGAAGCCAACACACAGTGAAGCACAATGTACCGTTTCTATATTTGGTTACAAAGAACACTTTACTTGGTTCTTTGCTTGGCTACACTCTTTGGAAAAAGCAATGTAAGGCATCGGGTTGACTCTGGTGACTTGTGCTGGCCGCTATCTGTTGGCAAACTCTGAAAATAACGAATTGATCGAAATCGATTGAGGTGGAAAAACACGGTCCATTGCGGGGCAGGCGGCCTGTTTGACGTGCGGCGCCACCCACCTGCAGGTGGTTGTTACTGCGGGACGGCTCGGCCATGTCCCACTGGCTGCACGACTTCTTGGGGACCCTGGGGCTGCCGTGGAAACCAAAGCCCCTGCCCACCTCGTCGTACGGGTTCTCGGGCAGGTTGCTGGAGCTCTGGCTCCGGGTGATGGTGGGAGGCACCCTGGGGAGAGGCGGCTGGCTCGTCGAGCCCCGGGGCCCGCCGCCCGGCACCCTGAGGTAGCCCGGCGACGCAGAGCCGTGGGATCCGGAGAGCGGGAGCGTGGGGAAGCGAGGGGCGGCCTGGCCGGCAGAGCCCTCCGAGCCTTTGAAGGCACTGCTGGAGTTGAGGTTCTCCATGGAGCGGCAGAAGGGTTTGTTCACTGCGGGGAAGAGAAAAAAGCCTCTGAATAAATGAAGAGCTGAGCTGTGAGTCAGCCCAGGAGAATGGCTTTTAATGCACAGCGTTATCCCACTGCATGCGATGGACTCAAACTAAAGGCTGATTTGTGGTTTGATTATGTTCAATATCATCAAAGTAAAACCTAAGTTTTAAATGTGAATATTGTGTTTCCTTAAATGCATATTATACCACGGCTAGTTCCGAACAAACTTTCAATATTACTCATTCATTGATTTGAAGCATACAAGTACTATAAAACCCCTATATTAGTAATACAAGTATAAATTGCTTATCAAAGTTGGAACAGAATCGCAGCCACAAATGTTGTGGAGTGAACCGATAAAAGTAACAAAAAGACATGTCTTTGGTAGGAGGGTGGCCGTTCACCTTGGTAATTGCCGCTGTACTGCGCCTGCGTGGGGCTGAGGGTGAGTGACACCCTGGGGTGGCTGCTGAGCTCGGTGCCGTGCGAGGTGGTCATAAACAGCCGCTGCGGCGAGGGCATCGGGGCGATGGGCACCTCCGTCACGTAGGTGGCGGGAACGTACAGAGGCTTGGCCTTGCTGGCAGCGCCGATCCTCCTCACCTGGACGGAGGAGGGGGAAACAGGAAGTGATCCGACAGCCGATTTGATATGGTTTCGGGAGACCGGTGGTACTGGTCTAGGGATTGTCTGTTTCGGTCATGCTTCCTCAATGAACTGATACCCGCGACGACCAAGAGGAATACCACAAACCCATTACGGTCACGAGCATCTCTTTTGGAAAGACAACAGATACAGCATAAGAAGAACGGGAACTATAAAACGTAGATTCCCGACCTGCCACCAGTCCGCGTTGGTCTTCTTCAGCAGGATGAAGCGCTCGCCCTCCCGTATGCAGACCTGGCGTCCGTCGGCGCTGCGGTAGTTGTAGTCGTACTGGGCCTCCAGCACCACGGTGCCGCTGGGCACGCCGCACACGGCCACGCCCCTGTTGGCCACCACCGCGCCCGCCGGCTGGTGGCTGATGGACCGTCGCCAGGACCCTAACAGCATGGTGATCCCTCCCTGCGTTACGCGAGCCTCACCACTGCAGCGGTTTGATGATGACGGTGATGATGATGATGATGACGGTGATGATGATGATGATGATAGAGGCAGTGTTGGGTGTGTTCTCCGTGGTCTGGTGGAAATGGGGCACCTGTAAATGGAGCCAGGGCCAGCGCCATATTCTGAGAGAGCTGGAGACAGACAGACGGATAGACAGACAGACAGGGAGAGAGACAGGGAGAAAGAGAGATAGCCACATAAAAAATACAAAACAAAGAAATGTAACCTTCACTGTAGACAAGTAACACGAAATGAAACAGAAAGTAAAATAACAGCAACAGTACAATTAATAAGAACATAATGATAAAATATTAAAGAGCCCAAGTCGTAAGGAGAGACACCTAATAGGTGCACTGGTGGGGAAGACAAAGGCAATGTTATTAATCTGAGTAAAAATCTTCTTTCTTCTCAAACTTTATCCACTTGTTTCTCAATAACATTTAGAAGTCCTGTTCTGTTGAATTGTTAATAAAAGTCCCATGGCGTTGGGGTTGGCAGATGGTTAGAGAATTTTTTTTCTTGAACACTAACTCGTGTGGCAAAGTCAACATGGGCTAAGCAGAACACGTGTGAGCTACTTAACCTACAACAGCAGCAGTGTTACCACAGCAGCAGTGTTACCACAAAGGCACTGTTGTCATGACATAATTATGGTCAAACTAAGCTCATCGTGATTTCTGGGACACCAAATGAGGCCGGCCACTCTAAATAGCTTGGACGCCATTAATATCTTATTTTTTTTTCTCTCCTTCTAATAATGACACTATTTATGTCATTATCAGGAGAAACAAGCTGCCTATTATAAGAAACTGAAATTCTTCTACTTTTTAGTAGACTTGGAGTTAATTGCATGAGCCTTATGAGACCATTCTGATCCCACGAGTTCACGTTCAGTACCTCTCTGCAGATCAGTCCGGTCTCTAGCATCTTAAAGCATCACTGAAAGTGACAAATGATTGGACCAATCAGTGCTAAGGAGGGAGGGAGCTTCACCGGAATCGGCGAGTGCAAAAAGAGCAAGAGTGTCACTCTAGTATTTAATCCGATTGGCTGGAGGTCTTTTTAACATGATCGGGAATTGCAATATGTGTAAATCCATGGCTGCCAGTACCCAGCTAAGGCAAGTCTAATATTCATTGCAAAACAGCCTCGAAGCTCTGGATGCGTCTCACAGGACATTTTATACCATAAATGAGCAAGTAGGAGTACAGGCATCTTTACACAAGGATGCCTACAGGTCGTACAATTCAGGTGAAATAAATCCCAACTTACAATCATAACAAAATATTTTTAAAACGAAATTATCCCTTCTTTTGCAATTCATGCAAATGTATATTACAGATGTGTTATATTTAACTGTACTGTTTTCAAGAGGCACTGAGTGCAATACACCTGGTGAGTTGACAGGAACATCGATACCCTGCTCGCCGTAGCCACCGGCTCCTTACATAAGAGTGAATACAACTGGTTCTGCCAGACACATGGCAACAGGGGCTCATTTTGCATAAGTACACACAGACACACACAGACATCCCAAGGTGCATAGCAACAGCGTCTCAGTGGTGGTTGGGGAAGGGCGGAGGGTTAGTGGCTAATAGTCAAAGAGTGACCGGGCAGAACAGATACTGGTTGGACAGGCGCACTCGAAGAGGCAGGCAGACAGACAGACAGACAGGAGGGACCGGGCACTGGGCAGACAGGCTGTCAGAGAGAGGGACCGACCCGTTGAATATCGCTAATCTCACTGTACTTTATTCCCATGCATACAGAGAAATGAGAATCACTGTCAAACCCATCGCACCAGCATCTGGGCGGCTACTGCCTACATGCAGGCACAATTGGGTTGGAAGGATGAGGTTTGAAATGCCACCCATTTAAGGGCGGCTTGTGGCTCAACCCTCTACACTAACCATGAAGCCAACCTGATAAGCACCTGTGGTTATCACATGGAAAAAGATATCCATCTCTTCTTTAACCTACTTTCCTGTCTTGCTTAACTGTCCTGTCGATAAAAGCAAAAAAGTAAAAAAAAAAAAAAAAGACCTAAAAAAAAAGACCTAAAACAGTCAGGATACATGAGCATACAATAGCATAAGAGAAGAATTGAATGTGTATAAATGTCCACCTGCTATCCAAATCAAAGCAGGAGCTTTGCTACAGTTTTGGAAATCCCTTTAGGATTGATTTAAAAGCTCAAAAAGACCAATTATTCTGATGTGTGTAACCTTGTGTGAAATAGTAATGTGTGTAGTAGGCTTGTTGTGGCTTTATGTTACATTAAATCATGAATCATGTGTTCAATAGACATTCTGTTTCTTTAGATATGTTCCTAATGATTTATGTTACACTGAAAACTCAAGGTTTTCATAGATTATCCGCCAAAGGACACCTCTGTGTCTTTCAACGAAAGAATAGAAAGAATAAAAAAAAATCGACAGAGCATAGCAAACAGGAAACCACAAGAGTGCATGACAATCCAGTCAACCATCTCCTTTCCGTCTCACAATCTCATTTTATTTTGCCTTTCTGGTACACCATCAATAAGTCAGTTGCTGTTAGTAGGTATCTTTGAGATTAATAAAGAACACCTTATCAGATTTTCTACTGGAAAACCTACTTTGGCATCCTTTCACTCAGGAGCCAGAATTGCATCAGAATTGAAAAAAAGTGGATTGCTGCATAAGTATATTTGTATATTGTAGATATGACTTTAGGCAAGCGAGTTAATTTAAGCATGAACAATAATTGTATGTTTGCACGTATTCAGGTCAGAAGGCACTTGGAAGGGCACATGCGGTGATACACACACACACACACACACACAGACACACAAACACACACACACACACACACAGACGCAGAGAACCCAGATGGTGACAAAGACATAGCCCTCTTATAGCAACAGAGCCGTCATGTTTTACTGTGCCAAGAGACGAGTGCACATGGCTGAAGTCTTTGAGCGTAGTAGAGGTATGGTCGGGATATGGAATAACTCTACTATCACAATCATCATATCATCATCATCATCAATATCACATGATCAACAGTGGTTAACACTAAGGAGATGCATTGCATTGTTTAGGACATATCATCTCATTCTTCACAGCATAAAGGGCTATCCAAGTCTACACAAGAGGCGTATTAATTCCTAATTATAAACAACATATACCCGCTAACTAGTTTTGCCTCGTTTTACAGAGATGAGCAAACAAAAGAAAAAGTGACAGAAGAAGTAAAGAGTGATTATTATCATAAGCGAGGCAGCGACAGAAGCAGAGAGGAAGACTGATCAGAGACATAGAGAGAAAGAGACTCCGCCCAGCATGACTAGCATCCTAGTTCATTGATCGTGCCTATTGATGAGTAGGCCTGCTAAGGCCAACAACAGTTTAGGTTCCATTGGTCATTACCGTGGAGATAACAAACACAGGAAGTTACACAACTTTAAACTGAACCCATGTGTATGCAAGTGGGTGCAAGGGCCTTATATGGAACAATACAGTGTATCCAATTTGTTTGTTCCTATCCCATAACTACGTTATTCACCTAATCACAATAATGCATCTGCTCTTTTTATGTAGCATGGCGACGGTAGCACACTACTGTCGACGATAACACACACATTGACCATGGACCATGTGCCCTGGTACAAAACAATCGCAGGCCCGGATAATTTGTATGATGAGCAACACCTGTGTTGACTTAAGAGGACACCTCTGTGAACAGGGTCTATTGCTTGATTTCCACCAATTACGAGGTGACGTGGTCTATATGTTAAAGCACAGCTGATACTAACCATCAATTTGGTGGATTGATGTGCATAGTTTAACCTGGTCACAACAACATCTGAAACATCCGGAATTGGCAAGTATCGATTTATCTTTCTTTGTATGCTTCGTATGTGATGACCTAGTGACCTGCAGATGATAAACTACTGCATTCTCAATCTTTAAGCCTTGCAGTTATGGTACCATGGACATATCACGTTTTGGACACAGCAGCATAAGTCTGGAATTACGTTTGAAGTTTGAAGTTGAAAGCCAATGCCAATGTCTTCAAATAGTAGTCAAGGCAAGTATAAAGTGAAGGAGCTACTTCAAAGGTTTTTCATACTCCCACACGATACATCCCCGACTCATGCATATGTGCATTTACATATAAAAGACCTACGGTTCTTTTAAATTGAAAAGACAAATTGGGAGCAAGCAGTAGGCTGCTTTTAGTGAGAATAGGATTTTTCTAAATAACATAAAAATGGCAAAAAATTTACAAAAACAGATATACCTTTCATGAGTTAATAAAAGGTTTAAGAATTGTGTCCCATTCCCACATCAGCGGCAATTGTAAAGACAAAGACACAGTTATGATAGTCGCTTGCTCATCTTCCACAAAAAGATTAGTCGATTTTTCATCTTAAGTAAAGTTGAGACTGAGGCGGGTGGGATTTGAAATAAATACACTATCACTGCATGACCATGGAGATATTTGTGGATATAGACGTAAGAGTGGCATAGATATCTATTATTGCATCATTAAATGATTCAAAAGAACCAAGGGCCTTTCATAATCTAGTGACAGGCTCTATTAAAGACACGTGATGGGTGAGTGTAACAACCAGCACTGGTCTCTTTCTCTGTCTTAGACATATGCCTCAAGCCAAACCAGCCTTTCATCCTTCTATGCAATATTAATGAAGAGACTGGAGAGAGACACT
>OOFH01076640.1:0-10947 GCA_900323355.1 Merlangius merlangus
GCTGAAGCAGTAGACCCGCAGCCCTGGGGCAGCCTGGCTGGACGAGCGCTCCATGACCAGGGAGAAGTAGAAGTTGATCACCTGCGGGGGAGTTGTACAACGAGGATGCAAGGTAAACTGTAGACCCAGTGATCATAAATGATACAACACTAAAAATAAAAGATTGCGTTCATTCAAAATTTTAAGTTAACGGAAACATCACAGGACTTATTGTATAGGGAACACAAAAACATGCAGGCAACCACCAGGGAACGTTGACTAGTTCCACCATTGGGCCTCACAAGCGAATGTACCTCGTCGTTGATCCAGTTGCCCTCCCGCAGAGTGGCCAGGTCCCTCTGCGTCATGCGCAGTTTGAAGGCCGCACTCAGTACCAGGGAAGGGTCAGCTTGGTTCAGGGCTGCACTCACCTCCTCTGCCATGTCCTGGACACACACACACACACACACACACACACACAAAAATGGCATCCATGAGTGAACTGTAGCAATTTCTAGTGACTGCATGTGCTGTATGAGACAATTCAGCCTTTAGACATTTATTTTGATAGTTTAAGGGAATCCATCTCTCCCGTCAATACAAATTGAAAATGTTCTGTTGAGAGATCCAAGTCAACCGGATTCAATTTGTATGGTGCATCAAATTTACAACTGCATTTGCAAAAACTACAATTATTCAGAGTGGCGTATCTAGCGCTATAAAATCCTGTTCCCTTTTTAGAGGTGATGAAAGGAGAGACAATGAAGAAGTATGCCCTGACATGGGCACACGTCACCAATGAAATGGCAACACCCGGTTAGTTCTGACCCTAGTGAGTTGGGGCAGGTCCTCGTCAGCGTGACGCGTGAGCTTAGCGCGTGTCGGGGGCTTGTCGCTCTGCTGGGTCAGCACCGGGTCCACCAGATGGAGCCGTGTGGCCACCTCGGTGGACAGGTCCGTGTCGGATGGATGCTTCTGGTTAGACTACAAAGAAAAGGTAAAACATGTCAGAGACTAGACATGGTTTAATAAATGAAAGGTGCGACTGAATTCCCTTTATTTTATATTAGGGCTGAATGATTAATCTTATTCACATAGCAATGTAACAGAACGCGATTTTCAAATAAAAAATAAATAAAGTGTTTGTTTTAATGTTACATAATCTAACCATTACGAGGGTCGGAATCTGAAACACAGGTACAACGTGAGGTTCACGTGTACCGGACACTACCGGGCTTTGACTCCGAACTTCAGTATTCGAATACAGTATAATTAGAATATCAAAAAATAAAATCAATTTTCGCACAAATATTAGGCAGCCCTTAATATTCGAACCTGTTATGGGCATTCTTTTTTGTAAATGTCTTTGCTTGAACGTTGTTTTTAATTCAGATTGCAAGGCTTTTTCACACCTGGTGAAGTTGTAAGAGCTCATTAGCAAGGCTATTATTGGTAATATGGGCTCCTGTCGGTGGCGTTGCGTCCTGGTTTGCGTCAATTTAGTATTTTATAGCAAAACAATGCCCGCGTCAACACCGACAACAGCCCCCGATGAGGAGATCGAAATTTACACTCCTGCCCATTTCAAAAGCAAAGTGTGGCACTACTTTGGGTTCGAAAAAATACAGGGGAAAATAACCGGCAAGGATAAAGTAATATGTAGAATATGTAGGACCAAACTCTCATACCACGGAACAACCAACAACTTGAGAGCCCACCTGTCACACTACATATCGGCAAGCTGCAGTCAACGTCAATTTGACGTTGACTGATACACTGCCCTCTGGTGGACAAAATATATATACAACTTAAGTTTTATACCATATAGGTCTTACCAAAGGCATTTAATGGTAAACATATTATTAATAAATATTCAAATATTAATATTAATAAATAAACAAATTTCGAATATGACTTTTGGGTAAAAGTCAAAGCCCTACCCTCCGCCTGCGGGACATGAGTGAGTTCAACAGAAAAATGAAAGGTCCCATGACATCCCATCAGATGCGAGTGTGACACGCCTAGTTGTGATGTCATAAGAGCCCGATTTTCAGAAAGGATGTAGCGGATAATCACACCTGGTGGCATGTCATGGGACCTTTAAATAAAATTCACAATTGGATTTCCCCAAATCGTTCAGCCCTATTTTCTATTCTTTATATACCAACTATAGCAGGAGAGATTGCTACCTTTGACCAACTGCACTGTTTCTCCTGGAACCTTCCAGTCAGTGTCTTAGTGAATAGAATGTCCGTCCTCCTGTTGACAATAGGCAGCCATTCACAATATGGTTCAAATAACATAAGCATGCATAGTAATTCTAGCGGACTGAGTACTTGCAAAAGCAAAAACACAAACCTCTCTTTAACATCATTAGTTGCAGATGAATCTCTCCATGAGTACGCACTTGGGGTTGCTGTATAACAGAATTGTAAGGCCTTCAGTAATTCCTTAGGTAAATGTCCTTCAGTGATATTGATAAACGTAATTGCACTTCTGTTGATATTTTATTGATTTGTATGCACTTATCCTTGTCTAGTATTGTTAGCTCTGTTGGTGTATTATGTACAAGAGCACGTTTAATTTCTAAATTGCTGCCATGCTTTGGTTATTTTCAACCACATTTCTAAGCCAGTTTGGATGCATGCACCTGTGAATAGCACCTCCTCGTTCCTACTTATTTCAACATATACATTTGAATGAAGTTACTCGTTGGAAATAATGTTCAACACGGTTCTCAGAGGAGAAGGGACAGCAGTGGGGTTCACCTGGAACCGATCCGGTCGTTCTGGGCAAAGAGTCAAAGGCTCTTGCAAAACGGCTTTGTCTGCACCCGCCCTGGGGAGGTGACACGCTGGAAAGGAAACATGGGAGGGGGGGTTAATACATCCTTTAAAATGCGTTAAAAACAATACAAAATGACGCAACAGTGTTTAACATTATACACTTACGCTTGGGGTGTCGTTCTGTTGAAAGTCAGTGGTTGACTTTTGATGCACTTCTCTGTCCCCAACATCTCCAACAGACGCCTGTAATGTTCCTTATCGTTCTGCTTCATGGCCTGGGACGAACAATCAACACATGACAACGAGTTGTTAACGAAACAGTCTGGTGATTGCGCTTGGAGTTGCAGACACCAAAAGCTCAAACACAAGTCAAGGAAAAGCCAACGGACACCCGTACCTCTTGCACAGTGACACCGGGTGTGTAGCACCGGTTGTGTCCAAAGCAGAGGTGCGAGAGCTCTGCGTTGGGAGAAGCCGCTCCGAGGCCGACACCCAGGGCAGACCTAGAGGGCAGCGACGGCCCTCTGTCTTTTCCTCCATCAAGAATCCCTCCTGACAGCACTGCTCCACTGGATTAGAGCAATGGTTTTCCATTACCTTCTATAACTTTTCAGCTCATTTTAATTAAACATTAGTATCCAACGACAGATCACATGCCTGTATTTCCTGACGGAAGGAGGCAAAGGCCTAGGGAAGGAGTTCCTCCCGGCCCCGTCCCTGTCGTTTGTTCCTCCGGCTGAATTATCTGCAGACCGCGATCCAAAACCGTTATTGCCTGGTAAGCATGCACAATACAATGAATCTTTTCATGTCCTGGTGCAGTAGGAACAGAGGTACTAAAATGCAACTGTAACAGAACATTCAATAAATTAGATTAAATGAATACAATACAGCAATGTCAAATATATAGTATGAAGTGTGCATGCGGCAATGGTTATGGACAAAGTCAGAGGGGTTTGGAGAAGTTAGAGGAATCACAAAACAGGTGTTGAGGGTATAAATGCAAATGCAGTCTAACCCAAGTATCACAAGACCTATGGGGAAAACTTTCCCTGATACGGTTAAGACTCTTACATACCCATCCTCCATTTAGTGCCGGTCAGCAATGAAGTTTGGAGCTCATCTATACCCATTAGTGTTACTGGTTGGTTCTAGAAAATAAATAATAGAGTTGAACAAAGACTTCTATATCGAATAAGTTGGTAGCCCTTTTGGTTGGTAGTGTGACATTGCAGATATGATAATCAGTCCCTCCAGAAAAACGTGATTATGCGATCTCATAATTCAACGCATAATCAGCCAAAGTCTGCATATTCATGCGGGGGGGCGCATTTTTACAATATGCCGCACTTTCACCGCATAAATTGCCGATTTCCACGCAAAATATGCAGGGCTTGCATGATTTCATAATCCCTGCATTTTCATTGCAAAAAAGAAAATTTGGGGTTTACTTCACACAAGAGCAGCCATTTCCACCGTTGCCATGGGAACGTTATGAAGTGACGTAATTACACGACGTGAACGTCATCGAAAAGCTGATTTTTTTCGCATGTTCCCGCAATTTTTGCAAGTCCCCGCAATTTCATCGAATAAATATGCCGCATATTTTATCACACTTTAAGAAAACGTGCCACATAATCAAGGATATTTGGCTGCGACAATCACAAAAAAAACACCGCATTTTTCTGGAGGGACTGGATAATGACCCACCTTGGATTCGTCATATCGTCTATACCTTTCGCAGTTTTTGTTCTGTGGATTCCTTCTTAACAGGCCAGCTACTCCTGCAACAGCCTTTTTGACAAAGCTTAACACGACATCTGAAAAATAAACAAAATTTGGAAATTCACTTACAATCGTACAGCTAGGGTCAAGTGTTGCTGAATGCAATAAAGGCAATGAAAGAAACGTTTAACGTTACAAACCTAACTTGCGACGCTTTGCCTCTCGTTGTTCGCCTTGGGATGCACCGTTGGAGACATGAACACTGAAACACAAAACATTTTAGCACGGAGTAGATATTACCAATAGCAAGATAGTTAAAGGTTGGGTATGGGATTTGCGAAACACCAGCAGATTTTGAAAATACACAACTCAAATGCTCCTACCCCCTCTCCTTCAACGCTGACTCTAGTCTCGCAAAGCCAGACCAAACTACAGCAAGTAGAATGGTCTGGTCTGGAACCACGCTATTTAGAGCCGTCTATCCGGGGGGAAACTGGGCTGGCCAGTTTTTATTTCTTTAAACCCATCACAATCGTGTAGGGCGGGGCTAACCCCGGGAAGCAGCAGCGGTGTCCATGAGGGGGAGCACAATACCGGAAAGCCAGCAACAGGAAGGCGGAGTAGTAGCGGTGGAATCCGACGCTAGCACCTTATTCCGCCACGCTCCTTTTCAAATGTGTTTGTCTTCTGCTTTGTGTTGAAACTTCCAGTCGGCTAGCTACAGCTAGATAGCTACATTGAAATACCCGGCGAATTAAGATGGAGAGGCTAACGTGGGTAGAGACAAAAAAACAAAAGTTCAGATGGAGGGATTGTACTTCGTCCCCTGAAGTTAATGAACTCCACCGAGTGGGTGGATGACATGCGGCGGTGGCCTCAGGTGTCATATGGGGATATTTTTAATTATTTAGTGCCGTCGTTGGATCGGCCATGAAAAATATCAATATTAACATAGTGGAAAAGGTCGGTCGTGTTTTGCATTCCAAGAACAAGGAGGAATATCTCTTTTCGAAAGCTGCAGTCAACCCAGTCAGTCCAGCACACCAAGACTAAGAGCATTCTATTTCAGAGACATGCTTCCTTTTGTTTCAGATGAGTATAATGAAGGTCACCTGTTGCTCTGTGAGCGTTATATGCAGTTATGCAAATGATTACTTTATACTACTTAACTACTTGTACATATTTTAACTACTATTTGTACATATTATTGGCTATTGTTTTTAATGCAATTAGTTTTTAGTATTATGTCAAAGCATTAACTCAATCATTAAAGGATTTAGCAAATGCCTCATGTGTCAAGTTTATTTTATTGACCTTCTCTGACAAAGACATCACGTTTGTGTATAAAAATACAGATATAAGTTAAAGTTTGGTATAGATTTGTAAAAATGAACAATAGAAACAACATTTTAACCATGTAACCATTACAACTGATTGAACTTATAACTGATCTTATTCCTCATCTTCTTGTATTATGTCCCCACGAAGATTACATAGACCTGCAGACTCTCAGGATCTTGTCAAATTTCAGGGCAAGGTTAATTGGCACTATTTAAGAGATTATTCTGTAGTTCTTCGGGCAGCGTATGACCCTCTTGTGCTTATGCGTCTCATGTTGGTGGAGTCTTCTTCGGACAAGGGAAGGCCTCTTCTGGTGAAAGCTGGCAGGACGAGCTTGACTTTACATTCAAACAGCAGATCTTGGATAACAAATTCTCGGTCAGCTATCACCTGAACGCAGACACTCCAGAAACCCTGAGTTAGCTGTGATGAACTTGTCACTGCATCTCCCACCATATGCGGAGAGATGAACATAATCAAACCACATGATGCAATAGCTATGAGGAACTTGATTGTATTATGTCCCTAGTAATGACTGCAAGACTCGCCTCTTGAGTCCAGATTGTGAGCCTTCTGAAGAGGAGCCTTCAGAACAGTCGATTACGCATGTGGTTAATGGATAATTTTCCTTGAAGCTCTGTGGCATTGTTGCTTGGATCGTCTCCCTGGTTAGCCATGGAACATAGCACCTCTTCTTCTCCTCCATGAAGTCCAGCCACTGAGAGATTATCCTACTGACCACAGACTCTGAACACTCTGAGACACTCTGAACCTCTCTGCGATGTCGTCCTGCAATAGGTTCAGCCGGAGCTCCATCAGGGTCATCAACAGTTGATCCTTGGGATGTAGCTGAGAGATGCTGCATCCTTCTTTCAGGTCATCGGATAAAGCCTCAAAAGGCATCCACTAACAACCCAGTGTACAGTAGACACAGCCGATCATTCCAGAGAAGTTCGGTGTGTACAAGATGTTGTTCAGGACACTGTGTTGCCTGGTCATGGAGGAGAGGACAATGGAGTGAGTCACTGACAGCATAGATGTGAACTTCCATGATGGATTGCAGAGCTGGTGGAGGGTTCTGTAGAAATAACAGCATCAGACATCAGTAAGTTATCAATGATAAGGTTAATCATTTTGCTGCCTTTCAACATAACCAGTCCTGGACATCAAATTAGAAAGCCTCGAAGTGATCTTATAATGCTGTTCATTTATTGAGGTCAAGCCAATGCATAATTACGGGTATATGCTGATCATACTCATTAGACGCTAGCTGGCTAACGACTAGCGAAATTGATCGCTGTTAGTGCTAAAATGTTATCTTACCTTGGAGCCTCACAAGCATCCGCGACAAGCCTTTTTTGCCGGAGGAATAACAAAACCCAACCATTTCTCACAGTATGGGTGTTGGTCTGATGGTCTGCCGTCCACAAAATGAAAAGAACAAAGTAGGGTTTTTTTGGAGGGTTCTCCAAATTTAGCGCCTTTAGCCACATACGCCGGTCCTCATCGCTGGATGGCGGAGGATGAAGATTGAAGGTTGCCCCACAACATTCTGCCCTGGTTTTCCGGTGTACAACATAGTATTGTTGCAAGGACACCCGTCTTTTATTTATCCAAATGTGGATTAGCTAGTTAGCTAGCTCCAGTAGCTACCGCAGGATAACAACAAACAGAAGGTTGCTCTGGGTCACGAGCTTTGAGTACGTGCACGAAGGGGTCACGTGCGGGGGGAGTGACAGTGCAGTACGACCGTTTGATTGACGTACTTACTGTCCAATGCCACTCGGTGGTTCTGGAAATCATTGGCTGGAGTTTTTCGAGCCCTGCCCGTTCCACAGATGATTGACTTGTTTAATTTTCCTGTCAGTACTTCTAACTCGGCTGTAAGTGGGTTTTGATATGGATTTCAAGTAATTTTGCAAAAATGGCCAAAAAAAGAGAATTCCATACCCAACCTTTAACCTCGTTTGAATAGCTGTGCTAAAATGTGCAGGGTTAGCCAACGCAAGCTAGTAGGCTGACATTTGCTTGCTACAAAGATAATATCAGCCAAATATTGGCTGATATTATCTTTGTGACACACAAATACGACGTAGCAAAGCATAGTCGGTTAATGTTCTGTTTAGTTGTATAATACAAAGAGCAAAACCACACACCAACCTTTGATAATTGCGTTTAGCCGGTCTGGCGTGGCTCTCTGGTCGGGTACCCGGAGTCACAGCACTTCGCCCGGGTACCTGCGCACTATTGCCAGGCCACTCAGTATGATTTTGGTCCGAAACGGGTTCAAAAAGAGAGGATATTCCATCGACTATCCATCCATACATCCCAGAAAGATAAGAGAAAACAGAAACGCGGTCCCCTTTAGGGGCCAGGTCTAGTTTACAAATGTCATAACCAAAACAATCTGCGAAGCCGCGTTAGCCTAGCTTCGATGTGTTGGACTGATAAAACGTGCGTCACGAAAGAAGGCGTCCTGTCATCGAAAAAAGGGGGCGGAAACTCTGTATTCTGACCTCATAGAAACCAGAGCACCTTTGATGGAGAAAAGAGGCCTCCGGTCATTGGTAGAAGCGCTCGTCTTTGGCGCGTATGTATAATAAGAACAGCCAATCGCGGTTCGGATAACAGGATACACAGCTTAGTTAAATACAATAACGCCTCTTTCGTGATTACATAATATAAAGAGCTCTCGCTTAGTTACCACAGGTTAAGGACTGGAGTCTGTGATATCAAATACACTAACATACTCAGGGAATAAGGATGGAAATGAGCCTACGGCTATAATCCTGTATATTTACTTCTTTTTTTTTTTTTAAATGTTCATCAATATACTTTGTCCCTTTGTAAAAAAATAATAAATAAATATTTCCTTATTATTTGATACAAATGATTAATTCGTGCTCTTTTTTGAAATATGTAAATTAAAATATTTATTGTTTTGCATGTAGAAAGATTATTACAATACACAAAACAAAACACCTTAGTGAATTTACACAATTGGTAGTTGTATTGAACTTGTTACTCAAAGTGCATCCACAATACATGAATAAACACATTTATATATTGAAAACCTTAAAACCAAGAAACATTTATATACAGAACATTTATCGATACATAATGGTAGAAAAATATCAAGCAAAACTACGTAAAAACTGTTAAACACTTTAAGAATGGCCTTTACATTTTTAAAGGTATAGAAAAATGTCCGTAAGAAAATGCGTAAAAAAAAAGTATCATATCTGCTCTATCATTTATATATTAAAATAATCTAAAACATTTCTAAAATCATCTTATTTGTAGAAGTGGAACATCCGACATCTGAGGACACATTTATTTGTTCAGTGCTCCGACTTGTTGGTTTGGAGATGAAAGGCTGAGGAACCTGGTTTGGAAAATAAAGCATTTGTTTAAAAAGTTTTTTTTTTTTAAACAAACTTGCAAAGATCTATGCCACAAAGCCATGATCGAAAATATCTTTCATACATTTATGGTGCAATTGGTGATCCTTGTTTAATTGTTATGCAAGGGGGAAGTCGGCACCTGCACAGCCTGTTCATGTGGAAGCAATGGATCCACCAGCACTGACCGCAATGGGGACTTACTTTGAGGACAACATTTCATCCACACAACCCATTTTCAATGTACACGTCAGTCGAAACCAGTGCAAGAATTACTTGATCAACCTTCCCTCACGGTAACGCAGTGCAGCACTGGACCTCAAACTGTTGTATACCGCTCAGCACCCCAGGAGAGGTGGTGAAAGAAAATGGTGATTCACGACAAGGAAACCCTTTCTGTGGGATGGTATTCCAGTAGTGCATCACAGTCAACCCTTTAAGGTGACACATTATACCACCATACATCTAGGTGGACACGCCCACTTGTGATGTCAGAAGTCACACACCTGGTGGTATAAAATGTCACCTTTAAATCGACTACTGTTGGAAGCCTGTCTCAGAGCGGTGACCTATGACTATTTGGGTGGGGTGAGCGGCTTTCACCCACACTCACCTGGGCCGTTCAGGTAGAGGGGCGACAGGCAGCTGAGGTACAGCCAAGTCCTGTTCTCCTTCAGCCAGCGCTGCCGGTAACCAATCATATCGCGGGAACAGGCTGCCTGCCTTCTAATTGTCTCTGTTACAGGAGGGGCTAAGTGGGCCTTGTTTACTGGGTTGGAGATGATGGAGCACAGAGGTGACATGGAGCAGGAGCCATAGGAAGTTAAATGTGGAGAACAACCCACTATGAATGTAGCCACAGTACGTGTTGTGTCGTAAACCACCAGATCCCAAAATGAGGCGCACCACATTGCGGGGAATTTGTGGTGTAGAGATACAAATAGTTTCCTTCAAAACTAGAAGCCATCTGACAAGTTGGGACATTTGATACCATTAAAGGTGCATGGGGCTCTACAACCCTGTACATTATGGTATATTAGACATTAAATCTAAATTGGTATTGATCTCCAAACGGTCCTTCTGTACCCATCCAGGCCATGTTTCTTACCAGGCTTGGAGCTCACCAGCCGGCGCTGGACTTTCTCCAGATGGTGGATGTACTCCGTCAGGGTGTGCTCAGGGTCCTGGGACGTCCCAGCATGCACCGAGATCACAGTGGAACCAGAGTGGGCCCTTTTCAACAAAACCAGTCAGAGCATTGAAAAAAAAAAAAAAAGTGCTGTACAATTATTTCATTTTTTTGTTTTTATTTCATTTGGTACGCCTTTATGCAGAGTTAATATTGTTAATAGTCATCTATTGACCTCATAGAGGAAATCATTTAACCATCATCATCTATCTAAGGGAACTTCTGGAAAATAATCCCACCTGTTGTGAAGTCTGAAGGGGGACTTCACCGGAGGGACCAATGTCGACGCAGAGTCTCTGTAGAGGAGGTGACCGTCTCGGGTGGGAGGGGAAGCCTCAGAGTTGGATCGCTGCTGCAGCTTCAAGACCTCCGGTCGATAACCTGACGATGTACAAAAAGGTTAATGGTCTCACACACACACACACACACACACAGTAGCAGTCCATCATCTGACCTGAAGAATGGCCGTTCACACCTCCAGATATTGACATGCGCCTGATGGCTCGATGCCATTTCTTTGTCAGGA
>OOFH01076708.1:0-10098 GCA_900323355.1 Merlangius merlangus
CACACAGATCTCTACATGTTGGAACTGTTTCGCCTTATACTTTTGCTTCAAGAGCACAACCATGTTTTCATGAGGTAAGCAGGATTCGAAGTGTGTTGTAACGTTTCCCACAAACACACCCTGTTTCGTAACACACTAATTCAATTTAGAAATGACGATAAGAGATTACATGTGCTTGTAATAATTTTATCACCACACACCTAGCCTTTGTTAAGGTCTTCCAAATCGTTGGCTGTATCGGTATGACTGTTGATCCTATGGCAGGACTGTTTACGTTGAACGATCATTATTAATCCTATTTCAGTTCAATTTTAGGGCACAATAGTATTTTTGTAACTAACATTGTTTATAAAGTTGGAAATGGATAATGCCTATGCTTTGGTTTTACAATAACTCCATCGAGCTGTCCCTTCTCCATTTGTATGCAATCATTTCTACAATGTCAGATAAACTTGTTAAATGTTAAGATGTCTTAAAAGTTGGAAATTGAATTTTGCACAGATAATCTAGAAGATATGAATTATGCTGTCGGTTTTAATTTTTTAACTAGAAAAAAAATTATTGACTGTGTGAAAGGCCATGTGTAATGGTCTCAAACTGGTTTAGTGAGGAACTACAGTTGTTATGAATGATTTTGAATGCAAATGTACTGCGCACCAAATGTAGAAGTGCCGAACCATGAATTGCTGCTCTAATACATTAGTCAAGATGATTATAAAGTAATAAACGAATGTTTAATTTATAATTTTTCTGTCCGTCATTGTTTGTTGTATCCAATGTTGCCTTGTTGTTATCTTTTTGTGTATTTAACAATCTTAGATGAGGAAAGTTAAATTGATCCAGTTTTTGATTAATATATTTCATACTGACCCTTTTTTCTATTTGCTGTCTGCTTACATCATGCAACATAGATTGTTGCTTTTCTGTGTTTTAATAAAACATATGGTACAGTTGGTAGAATGAGCAAGGGCAGGATACAGCCTAATTTTACTAGCACTAATCGTGTTTACTGTGAACTGCCTGGAATAACCCCAATACCTGACTTCTAAACGACTACTGTCATTGGTTTACTGACTGCGAGGGTTGGCTTAGGAAAGAGGAGAGGGAGAATATATGTTATAACATGTAGTTTATATTTGGCATTGGATATTGGACAATGCATATGTCTGAATCGTTGCAGATATGACGTGGGGTAATTTAGTCGCAGCAAACATGAAAACTGCTCCGGTGTTAACTCGCCAGCAGAGGGCGAATGAAATTCAAGCCTATGGGATCGTCTGTCTGTCTATATTCTGTTTAAGTATGGACGGTGCAATTATTATTTAGAAAAATAGTATTGGATTAAAAAACACCCGTCCTATTAATCTTGTAAAATTAAAGCATACGTCTATACCTATAGACCAGGACAGCAATTGGTCACAAGAGTGGCTCTCTTTAAAACACTGTAACCCATACTAACTTTATTAAATAAATAAACGAAAAAAGTAAATAATAATAAAAAATAAATGATTGACTTAATTCAAGTTTAGTATGGGACCCTATTCAGAGTTCTTGACCACGCTATTAACTATTAAGCAGGTGGTCAAATAATTCATGAGAAAGGCCGAAGGCCTTTTTCGTCCCCACCTGCTGGTCTCTTCACGGTGTTATCTCGTCTCCGTGTTAAATTTCATACAATAACAGCCTGGGATATCACACCGGCGTTGGTCTAAAAAGTTACTAAACGTGATCGAATGAATGAGGGGCGGACCGGATGTTGTCCGTATTCTCTGATTCGCTTTGGGGGCAGTATGGTGTTATAACCGGCAAACATAGAACTATAAACACTGAATTTGGTTTTAATGTCCGAATTGGGACATAGCCACGTTAAGACCCCTGGCCTGAAGGAAAGAGCCTAGCGCCAGACCGTGTATATTCCTAAGCAGAGGCTGGAGCGACTCGTCCCACTCTCTGACGGATACTGAAGGTAAGCGACGCTGCCGCTGGGTCCTTACGGTCAGCTAACCGCTGAGCTAACCGGCCTTGCTGCATGCTTTTCTACAAACGCAGGGTGTCTCGTTCGAATATTGCGATGTAGACGTATGTGTTGTCCAGAACAACGCTTTGTCACAAACTAGTCGGTGTGTTGAACTGAGGAGAATCCCCTTTAAATTCAATGTATTGGACAGCATCAATCGTGTTAGCCCGGCTAACCCATCTTAGCCCTGGCGTCCTGTGCAGCAGCAGCAGCAGTCCTACAACAGGCATTCACGTTTTATACACCAGTAAACTCTGTGACAAAGGATGACCGCTCTCTCTCCAATCACGTATTGAAGCCCGCTTGCGTCTATGTTGGTTTATTCAAATGTGTTCAACCAATCTGCATGAACCATGCATGTATCGGGTGAAGAAAGTTGCTACCACGGTTGCTACTTGCTTAAGCTACTTCCGATATTTTTGAAGATAGATGCTCTGGAGCGTTGTTTTTTTTAAAGTTGAAGTTGAGGCATTTAAAATTGGCATATTTGTCCAAAGGAAACATCTAAATATGTAACAACTAAGATTCGCTTGAAGCAACAAAAAGTGATTATTGACGTGTGAATAAACTGCACAGGACGCAGGTGTTCGGGGCTGTCTTGGGTCCTCTCGTAGGGTTTGACCGTACAGTATGGGACACGTATTATTATTATTTTTTACAATTGCGCTACTCCCAATCCTTGATCCCTATTTATTGACATGACTTGCTGACAGTTTGCAGTAACACTGGGTGATTTAAGTAATGCGAGGAAGTGATTTAAGAAACATAAAATGCAACTGTGGGGCAAAGAAGCATGTGCATTGAGATATAATTTGAAAATGGACGACGGCACCATATCGGATTGCTTATTAACTTATTGCAATAATAAAGAGCATGGCTTTCGCTGCACCCCCGGCAGCATATGCGCTGTTTGGCCGAGGCTTGACGTGCACAGTGTCGCACCACCGACGGGTTACTACAGTTCACTAACGTCTGCTGTTCTTTGGCCAAGGTTAACTTTGCTCTAGTTTGAACCAGCATTGCTGAAAGTGCGATTAACACAGAGGCAAGTATAATGACCGATCTGTGCTTAATCAATGGGATTATTTCAGTAGTAATTGGTGTAATTATTAAGCTTTTTTTTTGTAAAATAGGAAAAATATATATATTTCTGGCGTATTCTCATTATTTTGTATCGCATCGTGTGTTTTCGACCAATTTTGCCTTGATTATTGTGTGGAACTCCAGATACTAGTTCTGTACTATGTATGCATGTATTTTTACGATATCCAGAGTTTAGTCATATACGATAATGTTCACCTCCAGGGGTGAGGGGGGACGGTTGGTCTGGTAAGGGTACAAAGCAATGTCTTGTCCATGAGGCTCTAGTGCCCTCGATGATCATGAAATGGGGCTTGGACTTAGAATGTCTGTCTGCTCTGTGTTGATATGTTGGAACTAATCATTTAAGCCTCCTATCATTGTTAAAACAGCCAATGCTTGTTAAATGTATGCTTCTTTTTTAAGCACATGGATTTTTGATTATCTGTTGTTTCAACTAGGCATCTCATGGCAAGTTTATTTGAATAGCACCATTCTTACAGAAGACCATTCATTGTGCTTTACAAAGGAAGAAATCTGTTAATCTTAGAACTAACATTAAGCTAGTATGTCAAAGGTTATCTTTTACGGCCTGTTCCCTCGAAGACTGCTTATCTAAAGCAGAACAGTTAAAAGAAGTTGAGGTCCAAGAGATGACTCATGTACTTTTCTTTGTTGTAACGATAGTTGGCAGAACTTCAATGTGTGTTTAACCATATTCCCAAGCTTATATTTGTGATATACATTCTAAACAGTTTTAGGCTAATTCTTGTTCAGCAATGCTATCTGAATCTGGTGTGATTTTGTTTTAATGGAATGTGCCACCTGTGTATATTGCTGAATTATATAACATCACTGGTGTATGATTTATGCTTACGCTTACCCAAGTGACTTGATTGTAATATTGAGCCCCTTGGGTACAAACAAACAAAGACAGTGGGTATTATGTGGATTATAAAATAGTATCCATTTGTGGACAGTTTTGTAGCTTACAAAGTGGATAATGAATCATAAAACATAAGTTTTTTTAATATTTTAAATGGATTTTACAAATGTCCTCTTCCATTAAAAGGAATAACTCATTGAAACTGAATTAACCTTGGCTGACGCCAATAAAGAAATGGATCTAGTAGGTTTTCCAACACCTCCAACAAAGGGAACCAAAATGACCCTGGTCTGACTTTGTATTTGTCAGACCTTTTAAGAAACAAGCAATATTGCTTTAATGCTTTTAGTTGATTGATGCAAGTAAGGACAACAAGCCAAAATACCTTATTTTGAAGGCAAAAAGAAAATGAGAACAATGAAAGATATGAGTTGTCAAACTGTAATGCTGACTATTTCAAAATTATTTGTTCTCTGCTCTCATATCGTCATATGCTAAATACATCTTGGAACTATGGAAATAGGCTTACATGAAGAGTAATGAGGACTTCTATATTCTACAGAACGGGTCTCTTCTATATCAACCTGCTCTGAGTGTCCAAGCATTAAAATTAGCCATTGACAGAGGGCTAGTGTCACCAGCACATCACCTGCAACCCCCCGGTGTATTCCCACATGTGACCTGTAGTCTAAATGACCTTGACTGTCACAATGCATTTCCATCTGCATTCCTACAAGGCCTCAAGGCCTAGCAAGTAGCAATGCGTCCTCTGGCCTTTGATGTGGCTTAGAAAGAAACCTTGACCCACTGGGTATTCCTAATACCTTTTGACAAGCCATGACACTCGGCTTGACTGAATCAAACTGGACATTGGTCCTGTTTTGTTACACTCCAAAAACCCATTTTCTGGATTTGGACTTCGGCTTGCATGACAGACCAACTCTGAGGGAAACTTTGTAGGAGAAGCCTTGATTGTTGACTGTTAATTCTGGAGCTCTTGACAATAACTTTAATTAAGGGTGAAAGTTCAAGGGATTATCAATAAAAAGTACTGGTTTTGTTTGACGCAGTCCACCTCAGAGAAAAAAATACAAATACATAAAGAGCACCTATTATTTCTTTTTTATGACCTATAAACGTTGTTATAATGATTTATAGTCATATTTAGGATACTAAAGTGTCAAATAATGACGTACATGCATTTAGACGTATTCCCTGCTGACTGAGGTGGCTGTGCAGAACGCTAAACACTAGGGTCGCCATTCACTGGTTGAAATTTCCGGGATTTATTTACGTAGAACAATCCGGGTGTTCCACGTATAGCAGAGATGGATTGTGATGCTTATTTATACTTTATACTATTTTATAGTTTATACTTATACTATTTTCTACCTGGTAGTCATAGGTGCTGCCCTGCTGGCTCCTCCCTTGTACTGGAGGGTCCAGCCCTCTTGGTCAACGGTAATGAAGGGTGGCATATCCAGGGTGCCTGTACCTTGCTAATCAGGCCTAATCTCATCCTCTGGATTAGCGGAAGGGAATGCATGAAAGATACCGCTTACAATTCCACAAGCAAGCTACCGTACCTATCCACCAAACAGTGTTTTGTGGACCCTATTGATGGGCCTACACTGTTATTTGTTCTATTTCCCTGTGTAAAATTGGGGCGGCCGTGTTTTTGGATTATTCCCCCACCTGCGCTCTTAACCTGCTGTCTGGGATCTTGGCGTTCCCAAATCCACTCCTGTGCTGATTGAGCACTTCCACCACTGGGATCTTACCGCGTTCTTGCTGTCATCATCATAATCTCGCCCTCCCGGTTTCCTTCTGTGAGATTAACATGGCCGCGAAGCAGGACAGACTGTGACTATTCCTCGTACCGTTCCCCCGTTTTGTCGCTTGATCTATTTAATCAAGTTTTCCCGTGGTTCGAGGTTGGTATACTATACAGAGCCAAAATGCTGAACCAGAGTGCTGTGATGATCTTCACTGGGATCTGTGGGGCATTGGTGGTAATGGCCATTGCCTACTACGTCTACTGGTAAGCATAAAGGAAGAGGAGGATTGGCCTCCTACCTAAGGCCTGGGTACCGCTTTTTAATTGAAATTCTGAAGATTGCTTGTTTTTCATGTATTAAATGTGACCTGTCATGATACCTTTTTATAACTGGTGACGACTCCTTCGCTTGGTGTTTTCACGACGGAGCCGATTATAAAGGCAGTCGATTAATATTTTCTTTTAAATTACCAAATTTGGAAACTCCAACGGTGTCGCTGCCAAAACTGTGCAAGAACAGTGAATGCCTGGTTCTCCCTGCTACGACCACTTTAGCCTTATCAGTGCTGTAAGCCACACTAGACAATGCTACATGGGATTGGTTGCTATGGACGCTGTATCCATGTGATGTGGAACAGAACCAGCTGTCTCCACTTTAAGAAGCTTTCAACTACTCTGCGTCTCGTATCTTCCCTTTTAGACTGAGCACGGAGACCTAAATTGTGGAAAAAAAAAAAAAAAAAAAAAAGATTCTGAGGCAGCTACCTGATGCTACCTGCTTGCTCGACTAGTCTTCAGCTGCCTGCCGTCTTTTAGCTCCCTGTCAAAACGTTAGCATCTAGCTTTGCGGGGTTTGGCACACTGCTAGGCCTTGGGCATGCAATTTCTTGTCTCAAACCTAAATCTTCTAACATCTGTATTTGTCCTTCTTGTGACACAGGCATTGCATGTAACATATTTTTCTTCAGATACTGGCTTCTATTGAATCTAGTATATTTAATATTATCTACCACTCACCCACTCCTCTAAAGTACTGGTTTTTATTGCCTTTTATTCAAATAAGTCTTTCATTTAACAACCTTGCAGTGGGAACTTGCTTGGAGGTTTGATGTCTTTGCAGTATCAGTGTATCAGTATCAGTGATTCAGAGAATCAATGGATCCTTCTGTGATCTTCTGTGATTCTTCCTGAAGTAGTCGTTCTGTTTTCTACTCTTTTGAGGCTTGTCTCTAGAACCTGTGGGATGAGGGAATTACACTTTTCAATTGAAGAAATGATTTGCATCAACAGATGCTTGCTCGTGAGTTTTCCCGAAGGCCTGAGCGCACCTCAAACCTTAAGTGAATATGTAAACCGTAGGTTGCAGTCAATAAATTGCATTGGGACAAGATCCTCCTTTAAGGATATACTCCTAGTTTTGTCTCGAGGAATTGTTGAAGTACGTTCTTTGTAACATTATATAGCTTTGGATAGTTTACCTTCAAGTGGGTTGATCTGTATCTGTCTCTAGTCCTCCCACTGTGTCTCAGCCTATAAACGGCCTTCGCTGAAACATGATCCTTTTTAAAGAGTAACGACACTAGGTCCAACTTTGCATGCTTGGTGAATCCGCCTATCCGTGGCACAATAGAAACACACCCTTATAAAAATAACACTTGCAAACAGGCAAACCGCTCATGCTCAATTTAAAGGAATCTGATTTAATTTAGGACTGAGAATTACAAACTTCCTTTTTGGCACATTCGTTTTTATAATCTCCTTAAATGCAGGCCTTATATTTATTGGATATGTTTTGATCGTTTATTTTCCAGTCTATGCCAGAATGAAAATATACATCTGCTGCTTGGATTAGGGCGTGCGTATTAGACCAGATAGCTATACGATTAGTACTACTGAGTAGCTCAACTTTAAGTGTTGCTCATCCTCTACAATGGATTTGTTTTATTTTTTTTCTAAACATTACCAGGATCAAGATTAAAATATGGGTTGCCCAAGCGAGAAGAAAAGATTTTACTGAACAGCACCCTCCCTACACCAACGTGCTTATTTCTCTACGAGGCGGTAGGACTTCACAATTAATTACATATTCATCAAGCTCACGATTTTAGCCTCTGATGCATACATCTAATACACCCGGACCGTCGTATACAAATCTCAGCACAAACAATTGCTCAGCTCGACACAATAGCTGCCAGGTAATGAATATAATTTGTCATTATCTTGCAGTCGTAGAAGGCTGGCAGCATGGGCCTTGGTCTTGCATGCTACCACAGTTTGAACGTTTCCCTGCAGACCGGTGCAGGTTGAGGGGGTCACTTGCTGGTTGATGGTGACCGGAAGGCCTGTGCTGCACTTAGACAAGGGATGAAATCAAATAATAACTAAACAGATGGATGCCCTGTTATGGGCTTGGAAGGAAGGGAATATAATGAGAGGGTAGGAAAGATTGATCACCAGCGGGAGGTATCAAGAACTCAGTCAACTGGATTGTTAGGGTTATTGTTATTGTCACCTGTGGCGATAGTGGAGATCTTGTGGCGTTATTAATGTTCGGCCATGGGTGTATTCTTAAGTGCTTCATTGAGCCGCGGCGCTGAAGAAGGTGCCGTGTTGCATTTTTTTGATCTGCTATGAAATGTTGTATCATACTAGGCCAATTCAAATGCAAGGTTGTTCTCTGGCTTTTCCTTCGGTTTCTAGATGCTTCCACTATGGTCTCTGCACGCATTATCTTCTAAAGGGGAAACCTGTGCAAATGTTTTGCAATTTTCATAATTTGTATCACACTGTTGTGTATCACACTACAATGTAGTCGCGGTATAGAAGACGAGGAAAGGGATTTATCTTGCAGGGGTTTCTTGTGTAATATTTGCTCTTCACATACCGTACAGCTAACCCATCTCCCCTTTTGTCCCCAGGTCTGTACTACTGTCCGAAGGCCCCTGCAAGCGAGGATTATAAAACGACCCCACCGTGGTACGTTATTATAGTTTATTATTACTTTCGGATCCATGCACAAATCTCTTGTCTGGGGTCCAACATTGTGTGTCTCTCGGTCTCTCTCTGGCTCACTCTGTGCGCGTGTGTTTGTCTGGCAGGTCGGCCGGCCGAGTGTGTAGAGAGGAGCCTAGCTGGGCTCCCTGGGCTCCACCACCATGGGTCTGCTAACCTACCTGAAGAGCCTCTTCATCCTGCAGCTGCTGATGGGCTTCGTGTTCGTCGTGAGCGGCCTCATCATCAACTTCATCCAGCTCTGCACCTGTGTCCTCTGGCCCTTCAACAAGCAGCTGTACCGCCGGATCAACTGCCGGCTCTCCTATTCTCTCTGGAGCCGTGAGTGTCCACCGCCCCCCCCACACACACACACACACACACGTCTGGAAGGGGAGGCATGGGAGGCATGCACCCAGCAGGGTACTTGGAAAGTTATTTGAGGCCAATGCGACGAGCCGTCTATCGGAACAGGTCTGTTCTTCGAGTCGCACCGCAGGGTAATATCGGCGTTATTTCCACTGCGATGGCATCGTTTGTTTTAGGTGTCCGGAATGTTAAAACATTACGTATAGTAACGAGATTGTGTTCTGATGAAATGAACTTCCTTAAACAAGAGCTTATGTCAACTAAGTACATTTCATTGGTACTCTGTATGGGCTAATGCATGCAGTTCAGGACTTAAAGTCAGTGTTGATAGTCAGAAAGTGGTTATTTAAAGACTTCCAACTGGAAGGGCCATGATTGGTGTACTCTTTATAACCTGTGGGTCAGGTGTGCTGAATAAATATCATCTTGGCCAACAGCAGCCCTGCTCATGATCTATGGAGGATATGCCTTACTAGATGGAGTATTTTTAGATTTTGCAGATCACTTCAGGTCACCACTAAGTAAGGATAACAACGTGGTTTAGCACAAGAAAGAAACTCTTTTCTTCTGCTTTACATGGAACCTTCTTCTGCTTTAGCTGGCCAAAACATGGTTACATCTATTACCAGGGTTAACACACACGCTAAAGCTGCTATATTCGTGCCTCATGATTACGGTCCTCAAGTAGAACTTTCTGAAAAACCTCTTGAGTCGAGTCGTACTCGGTACAAACAGTAATTATGGCTACTAGCCCTCAAACAAGGTGTAATGACGCCTTCATCTTCCCCTGCCTCAGAGCTGGTTATGCTTCTGGAGTGGTGGTCAGGCACGGATTGCACGCTCTACACAGACCAGGCCACGGTGGACTCGTTCGGAAAAGAGCACGCCATCATCATCCTCAACCACAACTATGAGATCGACTTCCTCTGTGGCTGGACTATGTGTGAGAGATATGGCATCCTAGGGGTGAGTGTAAAC
>OOFH01076710.1:0-10925 GCA_900323355.1 Merlangius merlangus
TAAAATATAATAGTGTTTTGGCAGGGTCAGGTCAATGGGTAAACTCTGCCCATGATCTCCAGTGAAATACAACAACCATAGAAAACGACCACGTACGTCGAGGTTGAGTTTCCCGGCCTGGATGCAGCGAGCAGTGGCGGGATCGTCCTGCAGACACTTGGGCAGGCTGTAGAGGGATTTGAACTTCTCATAGTCCTCCTTGTACTTCACCTGAACAGTTCGAGAGAACATAGATTGGTTTGAAACTAGGTTTATAGTACTTGGCCCTATTTTACGGTTAAAGGTCGAATGGAAAAGGGGAAATTTAAAGATAACCCTTGATATGACAAACCTTTGAATGAAATTGAGAGCACTATAACGTCAAAGGAAGGACGTGGATGGTTTGACTTACACCACTCAGGATGACCTTCTGTTGCTTGGCGTGCATCAGGGCATGGGAGTCATGGGGAATTTGGTAGCCCTTGGCCTTGATCTTGTCCCAGGCAGCTGTGTAGTTTTTCTGTCGAAACCATAAAGATTGCCCGTGTTACAAATGGTGCTCATGAGACATTGGGGAAGGGTTCTAGACAAGGCCGGTGCGTGTACGCTGAAGCTTACGTTACTGAAGAAGTGTTTGAAGTCATGACATCTGGCGTAGTCATGAGTGTCCAGGATGGTGGTATACAGGTGCTTCTCCTTATGGTAAGCCTCTCTGTAGTTAAGCTGTGGGAAGACAGTATGAATAATAAATCAACTCACAGCTAGCTGGATCGTATTGTTTTTTCGACGACATATCCTGCAGGTCGCTGAAGTATCGTATAACTGAAGCCTTTAGCCTCTCACCTCACTGGCCCAGGTACTACCCAGGATAGCGGTGACATAGACTGGGGTGTCCGTCACGATGGAGTAGTTGTTGAATTCCTTCTTGCCTGCTTCTTTGTATTTCAGCTGTAAAAGTACAAATAAGACAATGGGAAACGTAAAATGCATGACAACATACGTTTAACGATTTCTTTCAAGGTGGTGTACCATGTGATCATTGATGACGATTAATCGTTTTGTTGATCATACTTACTTCACTCTGCAGCTCGTAGGACTTCTTGGCACGGACAATCTCAGGTGTGTCCCACACATAGCAACCCATGCCCTTCATCCAGGACAAATCCTCCTTGTAGAAGACCTATTTTAAAATAGCAACACCAAGATCATTAACATCATCAAGATCAAGACCATATAGGACCAGAAGGTGCCTGCTGATAACCTACCATGTTTTATGGAGATTTCTTATTTATATTCCCTCATTTATCCCTTTTATGGCATTTCAATATTCATTAAAAGACCAATATACTGGTGTGTTACAGGCATAAAGTAAACCTTGACATAGTCACATATCCATGGTCATCCAAAGATATTACTGCTACTAGTAGTGCTGGTCAGAGTGCACGCACGTCACTGAGGATCTCGTTGCCCTTGCGGGCGCGGACGGTGTCCAACTGGTCGGGGGGGCAGGTCCACTGGTGCAAGTGGGTGCGGTAGATGACATCGCTCAGCATGTCCTGGCACCTCTTGGCCACCTGGTTGGCAATGATGTCCGACGGGATGTGGTTGTTGGTCTTGGTTTCATGGTATTCCTTCTGGTAGACCCTCTGAAAAGAAAAAAGACACAGACGCCATGTTACATTGGATGCTATCTTTCTGCATTCCTTTTTAATGAATTGTAAATTTTGTGTACGGTGATATTGATTGTGATCCGTTGATAGGATGCTCACCAGAGCCTTTGCCTTCTCCTGTTCACCGCAGCGCACAACCTCGGGGAAGTCCACCAGAGTGTTGGCCATGTAGTGGCCCTTGGCCTTCTCATGGGACTCATGGTACTTTGCCTGTTTGGATCAAGGTATTATGTTAAAGGAAAACAATGTAACATATAATGTAAAGCTCTAAATGCCATTGAGCCCAGTGGGCCGGACTTACATCGCTGATGATCTCCCTGCCCTTCTTGCCAGACAGCAGGGGTATGTAGTCCTGGTTCAGCTGATAGCCAGTGGCCTTGCTTTCATCCCAACCTTGTTTGTAAGATTTCTGAAACAGGAAGGTAAATATTAGAAGCAAAAAAAAAATCGGTGTTTCAAGATAAGATTATGTTTGGAAACCAATTAATTTGCAAAGAATGAGCAAAGGGGGTGGGTGAACGGATGAGCACCATAGTTACCTCGCTGATGTTCTTGCCACACTCCCTGCTGTGGGCCAGCTGAGGCGTGTCCTCTGAACCAATGTAGTGTCCCTTCTCATTATTGAAGGTCTCTTTGTACTTGAGCTGTTGTGGGAGTTAGGAAATAATAAGACAAATGTAAGACAATGAACAAAACAATGATAAGATAAACGGCAGCGTTCTAGGCATGTTTGTAAAGAATCACTGTTGGGGATTGGATTGCTAATGCGATTACTTACATCACTGAGGTTGGCAGCAGCAACCCTAGCCAGGATAAGCTCGGGACGGTCGACTACGTGGGTGTACTTGCTGAAGTTTTCTATGGCACCCTTCTTGTAGAGCCTCTGCATTATGAGCCAGATGAGCAAACAGTAAGACACATTGAGTTGACACAAAATAAATTAAACGGGTCATAAGCCCTGAAGACTTAATGCCATGTGGTAAGCGCACCTCGTTTAGGATCTCCTGGGCCTTCCTGACTTTGACGTGATGAACAGATTCTGCCGGAACCCATCCACAGCCACGAATCCATTCAAGGTCTGCCTTGTAGACAAACTAAAAAGAAAAAAGAAAGCAAAGGATGAACAGGACGTGAAGAGGTTTTCTAAATGCCCTGAGCAACATCACGGTACAACTCTGGGTTTTAAGCTTTTGCCGTGCTCAACAATATGATGAAACACTCACGTCACTCTGGAGGTCGTAGGCCTTCCTGGCATTGACTACATCGGTGGAGTCCGGCATGCAGGTCCACTGGTGCAGACGGGTCCTGTAGTTGAAGTCATTGACTTGGATCTGGCATTTCTTGGCCAGCTCAATTGTCAGCATGTCCACTGGCAGGTGGAACTTGGTCTTGGACTTGTTGAAATCCTTCTTGTACAGGGCCTCACTGGCGATCTTGGCTGAGTTCATGGCCAGCACGATCAGAGGGTCGTCAAACACACTGAGTGCTCCAATGTGGTGGCCCACCTGCTTGCGGTAGCCCTCCAAGTACTTGTGCTGTTTGAGAAGTTCAATCAAACAATATCATTGATATGGCTGCACACGTTTATACTAAATCACATGAGTGATTTAAATGAGTGATGTACTTACACTACTTTGCACTTTAGTGGTTTGAATGCATTGCTTGATGGGCACTGCATCTCCTGGCATGAAGTAGCCAGTGGCTTTGGCTTTATCCCAATCTTTAGTGTAGAGTTTCTGTAAGACATAGTGATAACAACTTATTTTACATTGCGAATGGGGAAACATTTTAAATGGACTCCTGACAGTTGATCCATTTAAAAAGGCCATACCGGGTGCATGATCTTGGCCACCTCTCTGGATGTAGCGAGACCTGGAGTGTCCACAAGTGAGAACTTAGACTTGTCCGTGTGCCAAGCCTCACGGTACTTAGCCTGTGAAAAGTTAAACACAAATTTAGTTCAAAACTAATTTCATCATGCTGGACTGTAACAATACTGACGAGGCATAGGAGAGCTGTACTTGATATGGAGAAAATCAGTGTGTCTGCCTCTTACGTCATTTAGCACTTCAGCAGCATTCTTGGCACAGACAAAGTCCATTCTGTCAACAGGGGCAGTGAACTTCTGCGTGTCCAACTTAACACGGTATCCTCTCTATGGAAAGCAAGGGACGGAACCAAACGAGTCAAGATGTGTTAACAGATTGGCATCATTTCTTTGTTGGTAATAACAAGTTGACAAGTGAATGATTTTCATGCTAATATTGTGTTGTAAACATCAACATGTATTATATTAATTAAAACTATATTATGCGCAATGTTTCGAATGGCGGTACTTACCTCGGCCAGGATCTTCTGTGCGTGCTTCACCTTGACCACATCGACACACTCATGTGGCACCCATCCACATCCTCTGATCCATTCCATATCAGCCTTGTACACTGCCTGAGGAGAGATTACCAAAAAGCAACAGATATTAATAGCAATAAAAGGTATACTTTCCGTCCAAATATTTGTTTAGATATTGTGGTGCTCTTACATCACTCTGGAGGTCGTAGGCCTTCCTGGCCTGGACTACATCGGTGGAGTCCGGCAGGCAGGTCCAGTTGTGCAGGTGTGTCCTGTAGTTGAAGTCATTGACTTGGATCTGGCATTTCTTGGCCAGCTCAATTGTCAGCATGTCCACTGGCAGGTGGAACTTGGTCTTAGACTTGTTGAAATCCTTCTTGTAAAGGGCATCACTGGCGATCCTGGCTGAGTTCAGAGCCAGCATGATCAGAGGGTCATCCCGGACACTCAGGGCACCGATATGGTGACCCACCTGCTTGCGGTATCCTGTCTTGTATTTGTACTATTGGATATTGTAGAAGACAGTAGAAATGTAGTTATTGTCTCAGTCGTACCAAGTATCGATATTTAATATAATGCATAACTGAGCAATCATACATCACTTATGATATCTCTGGAGGCTCTGGCCTTCAGGACAGCTATGGCATCCTCCTTAATGTGGTAGGCCTTGGCCTTCTGGTCGTCCCATGTCTTGGTGTACAGTTTCTGCAAGATCAACCAAAGAAATCGGAATAAAATTCCGTAAAAAATACCACTTCGTCCCGTCATTTCGTGTAGACTTGTGGAAAACATGATTTGTAAGGATTTTTAATTGATCCTAGAGTGAAAAGATGTACATGAGATTGTAACCATCTCAAAATCAGCTTTGTAATGTGCAAAACGTACATTGCTGATGTTGATTGCATTGGCCTTGGCAAGCTGAACGGAGGGGATGTCCGGTTTCAGGTGGAAAGTTAGCTTGTCTTTATTCCAGGCTTGTGTGTACTTCATCTGTCAAAGGCAAACACAGAACATGAATTCAATATTTGATTTAATAAAAGGGACATCAGTGTCAGCTAGTAGTATTAATTATTTAATTTCATTTTAGCTTAATCAGAAAAAATAACCTCAATTATAAATAATGCAATTGAGGCAGGATAAAAGCAGCCAAATATACAGGGAACTCACCTCGCTAATGTTTTCAGCATTCTGCTTGGACAGGACAATCGCAGGGAGGTCAACTACACTGGTGAACTTGACAGTGCTCGGGGCCTGGCGGTAGAGGTTTTCGTTCAAGATTTTCTGGGCATTCCTGGCCTTGACCACATCCACTGAGTCCTGTGGTGACCAACCACACCCTCTGACCCACTCCATATCCGCCCTGTACACAGCCTGCAAGACAAAGACCATTTTAACATTTAACATCACGGTACCGGATTAAAAAAACTGGATTATAAGAGTGCAGGCAATTATGGCGTGTAGCACTCACCTCACTATGGAGGTCGTACGCCTTCCTTGCATGAACCACATCAGTGTTGTCAGGCATGCAGGTCCAGTTGTGCAGACGGGTCCTGTAGCGGTCTTCCTTTACGTGGCTTTGGGCTGTCTTGGCCAGCTCGAAGGCAACCATGTCCACCGGCAGTTTGTACTTTGTCTTGGTCTTGTGGAAGTCCTTATTGTACAGGTTGGCGCTGAAGATCCTGGCTGCATTGGCGGCCATCATGAGCAATGGATCATCCTGAACACTGAGCGCTCCGATGTGGTGTCCGCACTGCTTGCGGAAGCCGGCCTTGTACTTATACTGAACAAATCAGACAAAAGACAGGTTTGTGATATGCAGCTATTTGTGGCAAATAAACTACAATTATAATTGTAATTCAAGATAAAACATTGCAACGCGTACAAATTGAGAGAAAAGGTAAAAGGTTAGTTTGAACATCTTGAATACATGTGAAGACTTACATCACTGATTATGTTCCGAGAGGCCCTGGCTGCCAGAACAGAGATTGCATCCTTTGGCAGATAGTAGCCCTTCTTAAGAGTTTCCTCGTAGGCTTCACGGTAATATTTCTGAGGACAGAAAAAAAACAAATGTATGCGTTTATAACTAAAATAATGCTTCATAATAATCATTGTAATCCGTTTGTAGTTACCATCTATATTGACTAATATAATAATAATATTTCTAACAATCAACTTATTTTTTTTACCCGACTGTTGTTGAGCTTGTTCTGCTGGCCCAGTATGATCTCTGGGGTGTCAGGCATGATGTGGATCTTTGTCTTATCACTTTCCCAGGCAGCAACATATGCTTGCTGTAAAAGTCAGGTACACCGTGTTAAGTTAACATTCTTACGGCTATCGAGAGAAGATAATGATTTCCCAGGCAATGGGACTGCATACTGCATACATACTACTTATAACATTAGCTTTGATTGTTTTACATGGTTCAAGCAACTTTGTATCCTATGCTAGCAATCCTTGGGCTTAGAAAATACACATTCATTTGCGCAATCACCTTGTTCATGGTCTCAGCATTGGCCTTAGCAAGGGCGTATGGCATGTCATCTGCCTGGGCGGTGAACTTAAATTTGCTTGGGTGCTCGCGGTATTTCCTTTCGCTCAAGATCTCTGCTGCCTTCTTAGCCTTCTCCACGTCCAGTGAACCGATGGGAACCCAACCTTGTCCCTTGATCCATTCCATATCTGCTTTGTAAACAGCCTGGTAGGCAACCAAAATACCAAAGCCAATGAATTGAAGACAAAATAAATTGGTTGGGTTTTCTGTGCACAACAATATGATGAAACACTCACGTCACTCTGGAGGTCGTAGGCCTTCCTGGCCTGGACTACATCGGTGGAGTCCGGCAGGCAGGTCCAGTTGTGCAGGCGTGTCCTGTAGTTGAAGTCATTGACTTGGACCTGGCATTTCTTGGCCAGCTCAATTGTCAGCATGTCCACTGGCAGGTGGAACTTGGTCTTAGACTTGTTGAAATCCTTCTTGTAAAGGGCATCACTGGCGATCCTGGCTGAGTTCAGAGCCAGCATGATCAGAGGGTCGTCCTGGACACTCAGGGCACCGATATGGTGACCCACCTGCTTGCGGTATCCTGTCTTGTATTTGATCTGTGAGAACATAGAAGTATTGTGGTGATTTTAAAGGGAGTACATATTGATAATCTTATGAGTGATACAAGCCTCATGCCACTTACGTCACTGATGATCTCCCTTCCCTTCTTGGCAGCCACAATAGGGATGGCATCGCCCTTCAAGTGATAGCCCTTTCTGAACATCCTGACCACGTCCTCCTTGTACATTTTCTGTATTGGAAGTAAAATAAGTGGAATTCAGAATCATTTTAGCTTTAATGGAAAGTTGGGATATATGGAGTTGCTGTATATTCATTAAAGATCAAACCTACATTGCTGATGTTGTATGCATTGGATCTAGAGAGCAGGATCTCAGGCAGATCTGGGGTTAGATGGGTCTTGGTCTTATCTTTCTCCCAGGCAGCCACATAGCTCTTCTGTGAATGAAAAATAGGAAGGAAACGCATTGACAAGAGAACATAAAAGTTTCCTTCTTTACCATCATCACTTTTGCTGAACAACATATTTACCCATGGAAGTTGTACACAATTTCGGAACTTTTTCCCAAACCAGTGTACCTTACCATGTCCTTACCTTGTTCATAACCTCAGCATTTGCTTTTGCCAAGAGCATGGGCATGGCTTTCATGTCCGACGTGTATTTCAGTTTGTCTGTTTTCTGCTTGTACAGATGGTCGCTGAGGATCTTTCCAGCATGCTTAGCCTTCACAACATCAAGCGAGCCAATGGGGACCCATCCAACACCCTTCATGAACTCCATGTCAGCCTTGTACACAGCCTGGTTGGACCAAAGAAGAAAACAATTTTCAGCCAGGATGGCCATACATGATATACAAGATAGATACATCAAGTCAATACCTGGCGTTCATGTATCGATTCAATATTGTTATGAAAAATATTGTGATACTATGCTGTATCGATGTTTTTACCCACCATCTAAATGCGCCCAGTATCTTGAGGACATGGAACAAAACGTTAACAATAGATGAAGCCACTCACATCACTTTGGAGATCGTAGGCCTTCCTGGCCTGGACTACATCAGTGGAGTCGGGCAAGCAGGTCCAGTTGTGCAGGCGGGTTATGTAATTGGCATGGTTGACCTGGATCTGGTTCTTTTTGGCCAGTTCAAAGGCCATCATGTCTACTGGCAGATTGAACTTGGTCTTGGATTTGTTGAAGTCCTTCCTATAAAGAGCATCACTGGCAATCCTGGCTGAGTTCAGAGCCAGCACGAGCAGAGGGTCGTCCTCGACGCAGCGAGCACCAATATGGTGACCCACCTGCTTGCGGTATCCTGCTTTATACTTGTACTGAAAGAGAATATGAAGCACAAACCAATGTAAATTGGTACACCAAGTGATTAAAGCAATATTATTTACAAGAGTGACCGACAACTACTTACGTCGCTGATAATGTTCCTTTGAGCCCTGGCTGCAATAATAGCAATGGCGTCGTTGCGCAGGTCATAGCCCTTCTTCTTGGCCATCTCATTGGCCTCCTTGTATCTTTTCTGCAAAATACAGACAATACATTGTTAATACCCTTTGTACATTCCGTGAAGGAGCCCTATTATACTTTTTATCTTTTTAAAGACTATTTGCTTACGATGCTGTAGTTTGCCCTGTTGGCTTTGGCCAGAACGACATCCATGGCATCAGGCATGATGTGGATGTTGGACTTCTCCTTATCCCAGGCATCATGGTAGGCTTTCTATGAAGACAAAAATGTACAGGATAATAATTTTAAACGGGTGAACTATGCAAATGTATACTTTAAAGGATGTTGAAGGCCATTTTTACGCTATAATCTATGTTTTAATATTGACTTATTCTTGATAAAGGCCATCAGTAGAGTGAACCAAATTTCACCACATACCTTGTTAGTGATCTGAGCATTGGCTTTAGCCAACACTAAGGGCATTGCATCGCATTTGGAGGTGAACTTGTAGTTGCTGGGATGCTTGCGATACAGATGTTCACTCAGGATCTCACCGGCCTTCTTTGCTTTCTCAACATCTAATGAACCTATGGGCACCCACCCAATACCCTGCATCAGCTTCTGATCTTCCTTGTAGTAATTCTGAAAAGGAATCATACAACGTTGATAAACGCATATGTATTAAAACGTCAATACTTTATATGGGCACATGTGGAATGGGAGCAAAATCCTACATACATCACTCTGGATCTCATACGCTTTTCTGGCGTTGACAACATCATTGGAGTCGGGCAGGCAGGTCCAGTTGTGCAGGCGGGTGATGTAGTTGGCATGGTTGACCTGGATCTGGTTCTTTTTGGCCAGTTCAAAGGCCATCATGTCTACTGGCAGATTGAACTTGGTCTTGGATTTGTTGAAGTCCTTCCTGTAAAGAGCGTCACTGGCAATCCTGGCTGAGTTCAGAGCCAGCATGAGCAGAGGGTCATCCTCGACGCAGCGAGCACCAATATGGTGACCCACCTGCTTGCGGTATCCTGCCTTGTACTTGTACTGAAGTAAAAATAAAGAAATAATCATCAGAATGAGCACATCAAATAATGTATAATACAGTAGTTCAGTATGAAAATCCCCAAATAACCTTACATCACTGGCAATGGTAGTGCAGTTTTTGGCGGCCAGGATTGCGATAGCATCTTTGCGGATATTGTGACCCTTCTTCTTGGACAGCTCATTGTCCAGCTTGTAAAGTTTCTGAAGAGGAAAGAATCATAAGCATTTTTTTGGAATCGTTTTTTTTTCGACCATAGGAACTCTTTCGGAATGAAGAAGTTGGGGTGGATCAGAAGATTGGGTTTGTACCTCGCTGTAATTCTTCTTGTTTGCTTTTGCCAAGACAACATCCATAGCGTCGGGCATGATGTGGATTTTGGTTTTGTCCGTGTCCCAGGCTTTAGTGTAGGATTGCTGAAAAGGGAACCACAAAGTCGTTAGTGAGGTTATTTCCTGATGATAGAACATTCATTAATGTGTAATCAACACAATATAATGCAAGCAATACCTTATTCATGATTTGGTTGTTAGCAGTGGCCAGTGTGAGGTCCATGGAGAACATGTCCTTAGTAAACTTCAGGTTACTTGGGTGCTGACGGTACAGCTTCTCACTTTGAATCTTCCCAGCAATCTTCGCTTTCTCAACATCCAATGAGCCAATAGGAATCCATCCGATTCCTTTGCAGTAGGTGTCATAGTCGGATTTATACTGGTTCTATAGGGGATTGACAGATAAACAATATGATACATTTTCAATGGATATAGTCTTTGTGACCAGCACGTCATCAATCTATCAAAAATCTTCCCCAACAGATACTGAAACTTAAGAGACACATATTTACTGGGGAAATATAAATACAAAATTTATGTAGGTAGTACAACACAGGTAGAAAACAGCTCCAGTATGATCTGTAGTTGCATTTTAGGTACAAACAAATCTTCGCACTTGATGTTTGCAAAATGCTTTTAATTTACAGTCTACATTCTAGACTAGGCTTTTCTTGTTAAGAAGAAGAAATCTCTCAAGACTTCACGTTTGAAGACAGAAAAAAAAAGGAGACAAAGGGAATCATACGTACATCGCTGATGTTGACCTGCATATTGCGGGCCAGAACCAGGTTCATGGCATCAGGCAGGAGACTATAGTGGTGCTGGATCTTCCTGTACCCGGCATAGGTTTGAGCCTTGGATGCGTCCTTGGCATGCACCAGGCTCATCATGTCTACTGGGGAGTGGTACTTCAGCTTAGCCTTTTCGTAGTCCTTCTTGTAGTTCTTCTCACTCTGCTGCTTGGCTAGTTGCATGTAGTGCACCAGCAGGGGGTCGTCCTTGATACAGCGGAAGCCAACGT
>OOFH01076748.1:0-10840 GCA_900323355.1 Merlangius merlangus
GTCGGCAGGGGCTTGCAATGCTGCGTAGCATGATAAGCATGATAAGGTGCAAGGAGCAGAAAAAGTTGATATGGGTGATAATTTTCAGTTGAAAAAAAATGCTGGCATTATTTAATCAGCTGAGGGCATGTTCATTGCCATAACAATGTGAGCTAATCAACAAGTACAACACGTTGGGCGCTTGGTATTAAACATAATACCAAGGGTCAGAAGTTTTACAAGAATTTTGATTGTACAAAGTCATGACAGAGGGACTTGGTGTTTTTATTCATGCTTGAAAGATGAACATATATTATTTTTTTTCAAAGGGAATAAGCTGATGAAGTTGACAAGTGACCTATGTTTACTGTTTAGAATTATTTTTTGAGATTCACACAGACTTAGCAGTCTTGTTTAAATGTTACAAATTGAGTTAATAAACTGAACTTGGAAATTGTTTTAAGTTTTTGCAGATGTTTTCTCCGCTAATTTTATTTATCTAAATAAATAAATAAATATTAGCAGGTTCTCAATAGTAGGCTATTTCAATTCAGGAAGGGGCGCGAAAAAATATCTGTCTCCTTGGGTGGGAATGACAAAAAATAATTGAGAACCAATGGTCTAGATTCTAGAACATGTTGTACTTGTTGATTAGCTCACGTTGTGATGGCAATGAAAACGCCCACAGCTGATAAAATAATGCCGTTTTGTTTTAACTGAAAATTAGCACCCTTTTTTTTTTGCAAGATTTTTTTGCATCAGAAGTTTTATAAAAATGTATGGGTCCCTGAAAGTGAGACAACATAGTTTATTGCTCCCGAAATAGAGGTATGTTTCTCATATTATTAATCTAGTACATGTTGTACAAATGTGTTTCAGTAATAAAAAAAATAGGGAAATGTGGTCATTTTTGAGTGAAACTTACACAAAGGAATTTTAATTTTTCTCAAATTTGTTATTACAGTTCAGATCCATTGATTATTCCTTCATCCAACAGTCTTGTTTCCTTTAATCACTTTAGTGATTCAGAACTGCATTATTTAGCTGACACTGCCAGCTTTTGGCTTAGACATACAACAGCATAGTAACTAATAAAATAAAGGTTGTGGAATAAAAAAGTCTTGGACAGGACTTTATATACTTCATATACCCCTGTGGCTTCCTGGGGTTGAGCCCCCCCCAAAAGTCAGAACCTAGAATCGCCCCTGGTTCGTAGTGTACCACACCAGAGGAGAGTGAGAACTATGCTTACGGAATTTAGTAAAGCATGTTATGAATCTTCTCCACTGCTTCCTATCAGATGGCCCAACCGTTGGCCATCTGAAACGTTTGGGGAGACACGGACGAGTTCAGGGGCAAATCTGTTCTGTGTGTTCAGCTGTGTTGGAAGCTTTAGAATCAGCGTGGATTCTGGGCTGGTTCAACATGGAAAGTCTGAGTGTTGGCGGGAGATGATTTTAGCCATCGGTTATTCTGATTGGTTTTGTGCTGCTAGCAGAACGAATCAGTGGGGTTTGTGGGAGGAGCGGAGGTGACGATAGTAAACAAACCACGGCGCTGTTACAGACTACAATACATTGTTGCCATGCATTTTGGATATTTTGGATATTTCTACATATTTCTGGGAGCCATGGCTGCGTGGACCAAATAGAGGAGCATTTAATAGTGTGTGTGCGCTTTGTTTTTCTAATCTGATAATCTATGGTCTGCACTCCGTTCTGTCATTTCCTGTTTGTGTTTTTGCATCTCGCGCAAGCGCAGAACTTACAGGCTACTGAGTCGTTGGCAGAAGTCACCGGGGAGATCCAACCACCAACGGAGTGGTCGGATAAAGGCAGTTGGCCGTTGGTTTGATTCGGGCTGTGTGTGCGCCCATCTACTTACCTACACAACATATTGGCGACGAAGAATTACTTTTCTTGGGATTTCACAACATTCTGCTTTCCTGGACACTCCTGGTGAGCCGATAATGTTATATACATCGTGGATAAAGATGTTTGAAAATTATCTAGTGGCAATCAATGTGGACGAGACACTATTGCGGGTCTTAAAGGTGACATATTATAAAACAAGGTGTGAGGGTGACTAGCCGTTACAAGCCGTTTTGAAAGTCTTCCTCTTCTGTCATCACAAGTGGGTGTGTCAATCTAGATGTATGACGGATAGATGAGCAACGTTTGCTACAGACCACTGGGTAGGCTTATCTATCCAGCACACATCTAGGTGGACACGCCCACTTGTGATGTCAGAAGAGCGCGATTTTCAAAACGCCACACTCACACCTGGTGGTATAATTTCATGTTACCTTAAGGTAAAGATACGGTTAAGGGACCCATTACAGACCCTCCTTGTGTCCACCGCAAGGGCCTTAAACCCAAAAACTGTAACCCTGCGTTGAGGTGACGCAGCAGCAAGGGCTGTGATTGTTCCGCAAACTACATCATTTCCAGCAACCCACTTTTCTGGTTCTTATGGTGTGTTCGAGATGCATCGTACACCACCCGCACGAGTTGCTCCTGTGACATCATTTCCTGACTTGTAGCGCTTCGTAGCAATCCGTATGTCTTTGTGGGTATCCCCTTGAAAACAAACAACAAAACTTTACATTGTGTTGCATGCACCACAAGACCGTGAAATGCATAAATTGGTGACTGGATTAAAGCAGCCATGTAATCAAGTATGGAGGAGCATTCAAAATTAAACATTAAACAACATTAAAACGACCAACGTGGTACAAATACAAAGAAAATACATCTCATTACGGGCACAGCCATCTTTGTTGGTCGTGGCGTAGGGCTAACCTTGCTGAACACGGTGGACTCTCAGTAGCCCGAGTTGATACGACCCAAAGGGGGCGTGCCTCGTGAAATGTCGCAAGACAGCTCTCTGGGTGTACAATGCATCTCAAACACATCGTTAGACCCCACTACTGCTTCATTGTTTGGGCACTGAGGGCCAGTGAATGTTTCTCACACTTCCTGACACCAGTAGGACTTACAAGTCTGTATACAAAGCTTTACAAGCTGTTTTTTGTTCCGGGGTTTAAGGGAGAATCCTCCTCACGTATAATGGCCAAGTGGACTGAAGAAATGGAGGAGCAGCTGATTGCACTGGTGGAAGAGAGACCGCCGTTGTACAACATCACGCTACAGGGCTATTCCAACCGGAATAGGAAGGATCAACTGTGGCGTGAGATCGAAAGCGAGCTCCATTTATCAGGTAATATCTCCTACTTTTGCACAACAGGCACTCAATGTATTAGCATGACAATGCATGGAAAACAAGACCTGAAAATAGTCAAACGATCGCTTAATGTTGTCCGCCTTGGTCGAAACTCGAAATGACTACCATGGCTTGCTTTGTAATCAGTTCTCTGTAAACAGAATACGAGTGTTTGTTGTTGGTATTCAGTTTGACTTTGCTAGTCGGCCTACTTGTAAAAAGGGACATATCATTGAACTCTCATCGGTGCCTTTCAGGCAAAGAAGTTCGGAGGAAATGGGATAACCTCCGTACGACCTACAATCGCTTTAAAAAAACAGCCCCGAGGACGACGAGACAACAGTGGACCCTCGATCGGATGCAGTTTATTGAGCCACACACCAAGAGGAAGGAGAACGCGCCCAACCTCAATCGCAGGGTGATAAAATGTATCATCTGTGCTGTATAAATAAAATAAATAAATAAAATCTCTGCCTTTACTAAAATATGGTCTATAAAATAATGTTTGCTCTTCTTTTTTTGTTGGCAAGCATGCCCTGTTATGAATAGGAGGATACCATGGTATTAAATTAAATTACATTTTATTTGTATAGCCCTTAATCACCATTACAGTCTCAAACGGCATAACAGGCCAAATATGTATGACACCCCCTGACCCTAGCTCCCAAAAGGGCAAGAAAAAAGTCCCTTAATCAGCAAGGGAGAAATCTTGAGGAAGAATGCAGATTGGGGGATCCTTCCTGCCGGGGATGGTCAGCAGTGCAGTGTGTGGCATGACGCAGTGGGTACCATAATCCACCCTTGCTCTTTTGTTTAGGAATTGTGTGATGCTGGGGCGCCTGAGGGGGTGACCATGGTGACCGATTCCTCTCTGGAGGGCAATGGCAGCACACTACCAGAGGAGCCCGAGTTGGACATCCCACTGTCTGGCTCCCCGATTGCAGAGTCGGCCATCAGTGCTTTTCTTGGAAATTCACAACCTCCTGCTTTACTGGACACTCGTGGTGAGCCGACAATTTTATATACATCGTGGATAAAGATGTTTGAAAATCTTTTCGTGGCATTCGCTGCTGACCAGTGCTGCTCTCTTTTTATTGATTTCGGCCAAATAACGGCTCGGAAACATTCGATAATGCTTGAATAATGGCAGCCAACTGTTTAGGAAATTAGAACTGTGGATTCACAAATCATGGCCCAAATAACAAGAATAAAAGTTATAGTACAAATTAAATAAATGTTTTGCTTTACTAATTTTAGTTTATAATAACTCATAATATCTGACACATGGCAACTCCAAGGCTTTAAAAAAATGTTAATTGCTTTCTATGTTATTCACTTTGGCAAATTGATATTAAAGTTGTCAACTTTAATATCTGTGTGTTTGCTGATACCCTCGTTTGCACGCGAACAGATTTTATTGTCCAGGCCTTGAAAATGTCTCCGAAAGGTCTCTGACTTTTAGTAAAACCAGATTACTGCTCCATTATTTGGGCACGGGTGGCCAGCGAATGTTTCTTACACTTCCTGACACCAGTATGACTTACAAGTCTGCATGTAAAGCTTTACAAGGCTTTTTTTGTTCTGAGAGATAAGGGAGAGTCCTCCTCTCGTATAATGTTCAAGTGGACAGAAGAAATGGAGGAGCAGCTGATTGCACTGGTGGAAGAGAGACCGCCGTTGTACAACATCACGCTACAGGGCTATTCCAACCGGAATAGGAAGGATAAACTGTGGCGTGAGATCGAAAGCGAGCTCCATTTATCAGGTAATATCTCCAACTTTTGTACAACTTGCATCAATGTAATAGCAGCACAGTGCATGAAAAACAAGACCGCGATCGAAAATAGTCAATGCAAGATCGGTACATGACTACCAAGGCTTGTTTGTCCACGTATCATGTTTGACATTGGTATTCAGTTTGATGTCGCAAGTCTACTCGCTTGACTAGCCTAACTCTGACATGCAAAAAGGGATCATTGAACTGTCTTTGGTGCCCTGCAGGGAAAGAAGTTCGGAGGAAATGGGACAACCTCCGTACGACCTACAATCGCTTTAAAAAAAACGCTCCTTCGGGAAGCTCAGGGGCCCCGAGGACGACGAGACAACAGTGGACCCTCAATCGGATGCATTTCATTGAGCCACACACCAATAGGAAGGAGAGCATGTCCAACCTCACTCGCAAGGTGATAGAATTGATCGTCTCTGCCCTTTTCTCAAATATGGTCTCGAAAATAATGTGTGCTGTGCTCTTCTTTTTTGTAAATGGCAAGCATGCCCTGTTATAAATAGGAGGAGACCATGGTATTAAATCCATCCCTGTTCTTTATTTTAGGAATTGTGTGATGCTGGGTCACCTGAGAGGGCGAGCATGGTGACCGATTCCTCTCTGGAGGGCAATGGCAGCACACTACCAGAGGAGCCTGAGTTGGACATCCCGCTGGCTGGCTCCCCGACCATCAGTGAGGGTACACTCCCTGGGGTTTTGGAGTGCAGTTTGACCTCCGGAGGTACTGACCAACGCCAGCGTCAGCCTGCAAAGCGGAAAAAGAAGCGTCAGGATGGGGCCGTGAATGAGGAGGTGGTGCTCATACATACCATCGGCCAAACCCTGGAAAGGATGGCAACGAGAGCACCACGGCAAGAGGAGCACAACGACTACATTTCGGTGTGCTGCAAGCGTATTGAACACCGGCTGCGAATGCTCCCGCCGCATCAGCTCGCACAGTTTGAGTACGAGATGGACTGCCTGCTCTACAGGTTTTCCCAGAACCAGATCCAGGAAACTGACTGAAAGGACCGTACTCCTCTGGCAACAGACTGGAAGGACATAAGTCCTCTATGATATTTATATTTGTGCCTTTTCCCTTTTTACTGCTCTGGAATGGTGCACCACTTTAGATAAAAAAAAATAAAAAAAATGATAAAGCTGTTTTCTTCCTGCATCCTTTTTTCTATATTTGAACACAGGCTATATGCAGGGGTGTTGTGGTAAAATAAGATGTGGGTAATCTATGAGGATGGAATCAGACTCTCTGAGATATTGAATCCCGATAGTTGGTAATTTTACGCTGAATAATGGTGATTTATTCCTCCAACGTCTGGAACTTCGCCAGTTTCCGACATAAAAACTGATAAGCTCCTTTTGCCTGCCGCTGTGGGATCCACGACTTCACCCACTTGATGTGGTTTCTCCTTACTTTTTCCATCCTGTGATGTCTCTGTACAAGAACCAGCCCGAGAGCAGACAACGCGACCATCAGCTCAGCCCTAATGCTCTTTCTTTGGCTGCCAAGTATTGTATTCCACAAACGTCTTCTTAGGTCAAACGAATAATGAGACAATTATGTGCACTTTGTTTTTCTAATTTGATCATCTGCATTCCCTTCTGCCATTTCCTGTTTTGATGTTTTGGATAAGTTTGGTGCAGAACAGGAGCCACATACAACGTGTAAGATGTCGCTGTGCCTGATCTTACAGTCCTTAGCATTGTTCCCCCTACAAATGCGTCTCAGACCCGACGTCTTACCTTTACTGTGTCTGATCTTCACATAAAAGATGGTCAGTCGTTTACCAGAGATCTGCTAGATACTGGTTCAGCAGTTTCCATACTTCCAGAGCACATTTGCCTGAGCACATTCCTGCATGTACCTCTTACAAAGCCTACAGTTAGATTAGCGATGTACATGAGAAACCTATTACTGTCCTTGGATTATATACAAACCCCACCTCCTGACTACCGCTTTGCAATTACTCTTGTTGACTACTGGCCTGAGATTGCCTTCTGCTCAGCTGTAACCAGGGGCAATTCTAGGTTCTGACTTGGATGGAAATGGATGTGAACTATAATAATACATTTGAGGTATATTCAACTTCCTTTGGGTAATTTTCATTCAAAACTGACCATATTTCTCCCTTTTTTGTGTGGTGAAACAGATTGTTTTTTTGGCCCTCAGCTGATAAAGTACTGCCAGCGTTTTTCTTTAACTGAAAATTGGCACCCATGTCAACTATTTCTGCTCCTTGCGCCTTATCATGCATATCATGCTATGCCCCATTACAAGCCTCTGCCGACTAAAACATGAAGCCATTCAAATAAACATCTGACAGATTATGTCATGGTTTTAAAATGAATTATTACCTGGGGTCTCATTTATAACCGTTGCGTACGCACAAAATGGGCCTGAAAGTGGCGTACGTGACTTTCCATGCCAAGGTTGTGATCTATAAAAAACTAACTTGACGGGAGAATGTGCGCAGCCCTAAGCAAACTCTGACCCACGCGTACGCATGGTTTGGAGGAAAAGGAGAATTGGCGACACAGACGGTGTGGCGGTGAACTGATGTCAGACAGAAGAGAAGAACGATTATGTTTTATCATCGCCCTTCACAAGTTTAATTTCAACCTGTATCATGCGTTAAATCTATGTAATCAGAATAAATTAAGTCAACTGCGTTATTTCTCAGTTATAACTCCAGAAACATCTCCTTAGAATCGAAATAAAAATTCAAAATCAAAATTCTCTATATTTAATCCCGTCACTCCATACTGTTCACTGACGGCGCGACTGCATGGAATAAGCATCTGTCCAACATGTGTCAATAACATAATATTTTTATGTGACACTGTAAACACATAATCAAATGTCAATTAAATCCCAAGTGTGGGAAACCAAGCCGCATACTCATCACAATCGTTATATTATTGTCCGTTCCCCTTGATGCTTTTCATGACAAATCAGGCATTAAAAAGGGGTTATGTTCAAGAACATTTTACGTGGGTGATTAAACTGATTATCCAAGGTGTTCTCGGTCAGTCTTATTACTGTAAACTTATAAATACAGTGGTGAGCCCCGTGCGTATGCTGCACCATGGCACTGCTGGAGGACCATGCAAATGGCAGGATTCGGAGGGAGAGGGTCTTCAGGGACCATAACCACTTCTTTTGGAATTCTGGGACTGTGCGCTCCGTTCCACCTACAGAGTTCACTGCTGCAGCAACATGTTGCTATACTCAGAATGCTTTTTGTTGTCCCAATCCCGTGACAGCCGAACAAAACTCCTTTTCGGGCCCCTCCACCTCACCCACAAGTGTCTCCACTTCAACCTCCATGAAATTTCGCTTTTTCGCTTTTCTCAGTCCTTATGCCATTCTTTCAAGACATAATACTTCTATCTGAGTCTGTTTTATATGCAGATCACATTCATGAGGTTGTTTGCATTGACCATTTATGGTTAAAGGGGCGTGTACAGGGCGGAACGTGAAGCTGATTGAGCTGTGCACACTTGTAGGCACTGTGATTTATAAAGCAAAGATTGCTTATAGGTGTGCGTACGCAGGGTTTTATAAGTCTGAATATTTTTTGGCGCACGCAAAACTTGACTTTTGGGCGTACGTACACTTTAAGTAAGGACCCCACGCACAGTTTTATAAATGAGACCCCTGGTCAACACAGCTGGAAATCGTGGATTTTCTGATAAAGACTATAGCTAGCCTCCTTGACAGACAAAACCGCAGAAACTATGTTGGTTGCGCTCGTGCTGCATTTTTGGTTTTGTCAAACAGGAGACGCCCACCCAATCAGAGGTAAGAGATTCCCGCATGAAGGTTGCGCTCGATTTCACTAGCCCATTTTAGCCTGTTCATTAGTGTACAGCATCCATCCTCTCATTGCTTGTGTAAAAAAACCCGTAGAATATTAGATTTGAGGACGAAACGATAGGGTGGGCTAAGGCAAGTTTTGGCTGGGCTTGAGCCCACCCAAAAGAGGTCTAGCTTCGCCACTGGTGGTTACCTCAATGACTGTGAAGACCATTTGTGCCACTGTGTTGAGTAGGGAAGGAAATCCACTTGAACTAGTAACTGGACAAACCCTCAGTTTGTTTCAGCTAAGTTTAAATCCTTCCTTGCTGAAAGAGATATCAAGCATTGACACAGCTCTTTGTATTGCCTACTAGCAAATGGGGTTCTAGAACGCTTCAACATATTCAAAGACTGTTTACAGACAGAGTTTTTGCACACATAGCCACAACCTCAGTATCTTCTGCCAAGCCACTGCATGGTAGACTGCTCCATACAAAGCTGCACACTTCACACAATTCCTAAAATAAAGAACAAGGATGGATTTAATACCATGGTCTCCTCCTATTTATAACAGGGCATGCTTGCCATTTACAAAAAAGAAGAGCACAGCGCACATTATTTTCAAGACCATATTGGAGAAAAGGGCAGAGACGATCAATTCTATCACCTTACAAGAGAGGAATATGTTGTGTAGAATTCATTAGTGCGTTCACGTACTCACCCAGTTCAGCAGAGAGGAGTTGTGTCTTGATATCATCACTTTACTGAGACGTTGGCATTTACCATCATGCCTCATCATGCAGTAAGGGTGGGGGAGGCTGGTACATAAACAGACACACACACACGCACGCACGCACACGCACGCACACGCACACACACACACACACACACACACACACACACACAAATGGCACTTCATGCCCTCACTATGACCCCCTGAAGTTATCCTCGTAACTCGTTCCATGATAACAGAATCTGTACTCCCTGTTCGCCATCACACACCTCAGAGTGTCTCTGTAGCCTGTTGCTGCAAAAAGTACCGTCAAGCTTTGTGCTGTCGAACCTCAGCCAATCAAAGCAGCAGCCAATAAGGCGCTAACGAGCACACCCACTAACGACTCTGCCCCCTCCTATCCCTGTTTGTTCGGCTGTCGTGTTGTTTGGTCGAACCCTGGAGTCCTCTGAGGGGGGCTCCCCTACAGGCGGGGCAGGAAGTCCCCCGGCAGGGTGGTTTATCCTCAGGGTGAGAACATATTTTATGAGGAGAAATCCGAGAGACAGTGGTGAGATTTCCGGGGGCTTACGGCCGCTCACAACCCACACCAACCCTCGGCCCACCTGCCGCGAGCCATCAGATGTTAATTCATGTTTACGTTAAACGGCCAGCAGCTGGGCAGCGGCGCTTCCTGTCCGGTCAGAACCACGGCGGAATCAGGGACTGGCGGCCTCCACGCTGACCGCCGCTAGAGCCCCAAATCAGGGTTAGCCCCCACACTTGCATGGCTGAGCATTAGCATCAGCATTAGCATCAGCAGGGTAAGTGTATTGCTGAGCGATAGCATGGTAGCAGGGCTATAAGCATGCTAGCTACTCCCATTTTATTGTATGCACCTCGCTTGTCGACAGACAGCCACACAGACAAACAGACATTCATGAAGGCAGACCAACAGACAGACAGACAGACAGAAACACAGACAGACAGACAGTAACCTGGACCTGGTCTCTGACTCTCATCACTGAAGCTGTGGCTTCAACAGACTGACAGATAGAGATGAGAGGAAGACACACTCCACACACTCAACACTCCCTCCACGCACACTCAACACACCCTCAACACACTCCACACACACTCCTTAAGTTCATTTCACCCTCAACACACTCCACACACACTCCTTAAGTTCAGTTCACCCTCAACATACTCCACAGACACTCCTTAGGTGGGCTGCAGTAGTGGACCACCGGCCCCCCAGGAGGGGGAGCAGGGTGGGTCTGGTTCCAGGGGTCTCGGTCTCATCAGGACCACGTGGTTCATGGAGCTCTTCTCAGGCCGTTTCCCC
>OOFH01076753.1:0-10196 GCA_900323355.1 Merlangius merlangus
CCTTAAACTGAATCAAGCACCACCTGCTGTTGTTTAGTGTGAAGTACAGGACATTTGTTTGAAAGTTGTGTGTGGATCTGAAGGCATTTGTGCGTGGATCATCAAGGAGGAAAATTAGTGCCACGTGACAGTATTCCGTACTTTTGTTTTTTGTAGGCTACTTGGATAATTTTTTTTGTACTTGAAAGATTTTACTTTGTACTTGAAAGAAGACGGAGGAATTATGTTTCTTTGTGTAAAACATTCTGTATTTGTTTCTGAAGCATGATGTATGTGTTTGATAGGTACATTTCTTATTTGCAAAACAAAATGCATTTGTTTGTGAATGATGTTTAGTATTTGCAAACCACACTGAGTGTGTGTGAATCGTTGTGTGTGAGTAAAACACGTTTTGTGTGCGTGTGAATCGTTGTGCGTGAGTAAAACACGTTTTGTGTGTGTTTGGGGTTTTGGGATGATTTCACACAGGCAAGAAAGTAAAATTGTAACATCTGCTAAGCAGTGACCGTACCTGCTTGATAGTGGAAAAATTACTACAGACTCAGAAATAAAATAAACGGTGAAGGTTAGGGTTAGGCTTACCCTAACCCTAACCCTAACCCAAACAACATAATTTAGTCTTTTTAGCACTTAGCCTACTTTAACTTCTCGAATGCAAGCACGCCCATTTCAGATAACTATCTGCTATGTGACATGTCATTACCTTCCTGTCCTGTGGGGCCGCTGTGACCCGGCCCGTCGTCGGTATCCAGTGACGTATGGCCATGACGTCATCCGCAGCTCAGTAAACAGGACATAGGCGATCCGGTCTCAGGGTAAGAAGCAGAGAGAAAATCAAAGGTACGAATAAACTCATAATATTCCTTTCTTTACTCAACAACTAACATTTGATCAACTTGTGTACTGTTTGTGTTGCATTTTTCTGTCACGCTGATTAATAATAATCATAACTCGTATTCATTTGACTGTTACCTTTGCCTGGAGAATACATGGGTTTTATTTTCGGTCACATTCAGATTAACCCTTATTGATCACGGGGAGAAAACGTTTCTGTTCCAACTTCGCTGTTGAATATATAAAATAAAATATATTCAGTAAATATACATAAATATAAAACAAACCTGAAAGATAAGGCCATAGAATTTTATGAAATTATGTAAAATGCACAATATATGTGCATACATTAAACATACATAACTATAAAGTACCTCATCAAAGTGTTGCAATGTGAGAATTCCTTAAAAAGCAGGCTTAGGAATTTAAGGAATTCTGATATAGTATTTCTGAAAAACCAGAAAGCTTTTATGTCCTGTAGCTTCCTGCATTGGAAAATCTAGATGAATTCCTAGCAAAATGTGCAGAATCTTGTACTATGCTACCTTTTGCAATACTAGTACTGAGCCGGTTCGGAACGGTCAAATGGTTGCAGCTTAAAGTTGCTCATTCAAACCACCCAGGAACATATGCCAGTGCACAGTGAATTGCATCAACGGTTGTTGAGATAACATACATACGTTAAGAGACTCCTCTAATTATATTTAGAGTAATATAACAGTAGTATATCCAGCATCCAAGTACAGTTACTAAGTGAACTGCAGCATGTGTGGGCCCTTGGCTCCCGTAGTTGAAAACATTCTGGAGTGTGTCCCCAGAGCCCGGACTGCTGCTGCACAGTACACCGCTGCTTGTTTGTTTTGTTCAAAGTTTGTTAATATTGAACATGCCATGTGTCCAAATAGGTTGACCCTGCCCTTACTTGGGTCTCCCGCAATACACTTGCCGAGTATAAATTTAAAACGGTTATTTGAAGTACACTTGTTTATAAGTTGATAACTGTAAAAACAATACAATGACAATGTTTTTATTTATATGAAAATTCTTTGTTATATGTTCCAAAAAACGAAACTAAATAAAGTCTTTATCCAACATGTATCTCCACTATTGTTACTTTACTTTCAGGAAAGCTTTGTCCTCTCGGACCCAGACAAGTGAAGGCCCCTGACATACTACCTCCATCCTCTTCCCTTGACCCTCTCTCTGGCTCTGTGATGCCTTCTGTCTGCTGTTGCTGTCAATCACAGTACACCTACCACCACCTTCTCGCATTTTTGCTCACCTTCTTCAGGTACGACCACTTGCTCCCATACCAGGTCTGTAAACAGTAAGTACTCAGTCGAGGATGGAGGGCTTTTCTGTAATGTTAGCCGACAGAATATAGGCTATAACTGTTGCTGCAACTCCACTAGAGCAGTGGACCTCTTAAGAGGTCCAGTTAGAGAACGGTCCGGATCATCTTAATGTCTACCATTTGTTACGATTCAGTGCCCTATATACTGAAGTAGCCTAGTAGTTGTATCAATTTCTCTATGCAGTTCAAATTATATTTCAACAATAGTAATCGTGATGCTTTCACATTGAACAGGAGGGATTATAAATAATAACTACTCTGATAACGAATAAAGGTTATAAAAAATGAATAAATCAATAACAGCGTTTTTAAAAAACGTGCATCTTAAAATAAAGAGCTTTATTTTAGATTTTTTTTTTCTAGTTTTACTTTTTCATATTTTTCTCACTACATCTTCAACTATACGGTCTTTATTGTATCCGCAATCGCAGCATTCACATTTTTTATTGCTTAAATGTCCAACTTTTCTTTTCTTTACCTTTCTCCCTTATATCCCACTCCCCCATTTTCTCTGGTTCAGTAAGAGAAGGTCGCTTTAGCTTGTCCTGCCAAGATCTAAAATCTGGTATCGGGGCCGATCTCAGACATATGTATAGGTGGTCATGCGTGAGGCTGGAACACTATTGGGCTGTTCATAGTGTTGAACGCTGCCTCACAGCTGTATGTGGGGCTGACTATGTGGAGTCAACATGTACAATGTCCACGGTCTTGGTACATATGACATATACTGGTTTTGAACTACCAGTGTGAAGAATGAACTGTCCGTTGTGGATTAAAAGCTATTTTGGAATTCAACTTTTCACAATTTTGAGAGAGCCATGTTAAATTACTGTCCTCTGACAGATCATACATCTGAATGCACAGTTTTGATTGGCTGAGTAAGAGCCCGTGAGATGACTTACAACGCATGCAATTGGTCTGGGATAATCCTGTTGTACCAGTGCCGTAATGGCTAGAAAAGCTGCTCCAGTTAAACTAACACCCCTTTGAATAATTGTAATAATTATCCATTAAGGTCGGATCCAGATAGAACGGCATCTGAACCTGGACAGCGGCCAGTCTATTAGTGACCTCTGCACTATAGGGCAGGTTTAATAAGGCCTGTGACAGTTCAGGAGAGACAGAGTGTGGATCTCAGCAGCTTACTGATTAGTTTAAACAGCCACGTCAGTTAATATTTAACCGGTGCAGGAAACTTTGATCCCTGTAGACACATTTATCTGCTAGTCATTTTGTTGAAACAATTTGGCTTTAACAAAAGCCAATGTCCCCATTTAACCCAGGAGATTCCCTCCCAATCCGCTTCCTGGTTTCAGGTGTTGACATGAACAACTATAACAGGTTATTGTATGAGTTGTTGTATGCTGTTTGGTTACTGAGCCAATGCGTGTGTGAGAATGAGCCTCCCGACTAACTTCCACTTCGGGATGTAGCGGTTAGGACGCAATGAAGTCCTTGAGTAGCCAACAAAAATTCAGCCAGCAGCATAGGTTAGGTGAAAAAAATCAGATAAATTTTCCGTTCTTGAAAAAGTAAAATGGCAAAGCCAAACAAAATACTTTGATAAATAAAACTAAAAATCAAAACAGAGGGTTGCTCACTAGCAAATTTCAAATAAGAATCACCTAACATGTACCAGCCTCACAGCAAGCCGTCTATCTATGCCTCCATCAACCCTCCTGAAAGCAGAAAATACTAGGCTTAAATAAAGCCAACCAATTAACTAACTTGGTAGATACCAACTACCATGGGGGTTCACCGACCCAAGTACCATAATACATTTATATTTTATAATGAAATCATATTTGACCACACTCTTCATTACACATCTTAACAGTTCGAATGTTGATGATAAAGTTCACTGTTGCAAAATACCATAATAATTGAACATAGCAAATAACGTCTCCCCTCCCCCTTACAAACAGTCATGTTCCTGCATCCCAATCAGGCAATGATTGCATTTCCAGGTGCTCGTGTTGCCCGGGGTTCAAAATGTTTGGGGACCCAGGAAGTGGGTGTGGCTGTCAGTGTCTGTCTGTTTCATGCAAAATGTATAGGTTAACGGCAGAGAATGGGATATGGAGCAAATCAGCTGGTACCTAACCGATTGCGAGGATGTTTACATGCAAGTAACTGAAAGGTTTTATTGTTTGTGATCGCTATGTCTCATGACGAGACGCGGTTACCGGCACTGCGTGTTGATCAGTTACGTGTTGCGGGTAGTGTCCTATGTACACGTGAAAAGGAGGGGCTACCTTTTCACAGTGTGTCATACCCGATGGACAACAATTTGGGATTCTGGTGGCTGGATGGCATTCAAATCAATTTCTTACAAAATAGTTTAATACTAGCCTGCCACCTGTAAATCTTACGGTTTCATATAAACATTCCAAAACGTTTGCCTAAATTTGAAACTAAACGCCCACCCCACGCCTCTCCCCCATTCCTCCCGTTATCTTCTGAGAACATAACGTTAACTTGCGAACCTACCGTTAAATCAGTCGACTACACAAACATCTGTTCATAATGTTAGATTGGGTAGTTCAGCGCTGTTGTCTGATGTCTAAAACAATCATAATAAAAATTAAAGCTGCAAGCAGCATTTTATGGGGGCCAAGCCTAAAGCAGACCAATAGGACCCTGATAGACCATGAAGAACCTGACCGGCCGTTAAAACCCTGACAGGCCTTTCAGACCCTGACGCAGACCATGAAGAACTGGATAGACCATTAAGACCGTGATGCAGACCCTAAAGGCTCTGGCAAAGACCATTAAGACCAATTGAATAGAGTACGGTTGACAACGCTGGAATAGCCTCAGCATTGATTTGGTGATGGGTGAACAAACTTTCATGACCTTGCGTCAAAAGGCTGAGGAGTTATGAGTCTTTAAAGTTTTCAATGGATCTCTTTAGAGCCCCCTATCGTCTTATTTTGATGAACTTTAGCCTGGTTAACCTTGACTTATGATTCTTTAAGTACACCAAATTTGGTGATGATTGACCCAGGTTAACCCCGCTTTTAGTCACCTAACATTGATTGGGCTAATTTGGATGTCTAGCCGCCATTTTGTTACAGATTCTGGGGTTCCTAGGAACATTTTCTCAACATGAGGAGAGATAAATCTCTGCAGGATTTCATGACTGTAGAAGAGAAAGGCCACAAAATATATCCATCCAAAGTCTGCTTTTTCAGTTAAAGTGTAATTCCGGCGAAAATTGAACCCAGGGTCTTTGTTTTGGCATTAAAACCCATCAAATAAGCCCTCATGATATCTTTTTCATTGAAAATCGAGTATTTGAGTTTGCCCGGCGCAATGTTTGGCGTCCATGTTATTGGCTAGGGGCATTGAGTTTAGCTTCCAAATCTGCATTTTTTAACCACTAATATTGTTAAAAATAGCACTAAACCTCTGCAGTAGCATGACTAGGGTCCCTATACATAAAGCGAAGCACAAACAACTTAGTTTGTAAACACAGTTTATTTAATAGTTTAACAAACATTACCGGTAGGTCTGTGTTTACAGGAAGTCCACACAAGCGAATTGGCGTATGCGCCAGAGTTCAGTTTAAGGAGGAAAGTTTTGGAATTTATAATTGATATAATTTATATTTATAAATAATATATAGCAAGTGTGGACACGTAAATTAAAGGACTTGCATACGTAAGTTGCAGTTGCAAAATATTTATTCGCTACAATCAAGCATGGCATGTTGTTGACAGAAGACACACTGCACACTTGATTGACGCATAGAGTGACCGAATGCGCCGGAGTTCAGTTCAAGGAGTAAAGTTTTGGAATTCAAGCTGTAAATGGGTCGTCTTCTCCGGCGCTTGAGCTGCTGTTAGCTCTATGCGTTAATCACTTGTGCAGTGCGTTTTCCGTCAACTACGTGCAATGCTTGACTGTAGCAAACAAATATTTTGTAACTGTAACTTAAATGTGCAAGTCCTTTAATTTACGTGTCAACACATCCCAAGAAGCATTCAATGGCTCTGACAAAAAAAAAGAATTGGTATCTTTGGCTATAATAGACAGCACTAGTTTATTTGTATTGCTTCCCTTCGAGAATTTGTGTGGAAAGGGGTGGGTCTATAGTCTCGCCTTTCGCCATTGTAAAGCACATTGTATTGCGTTTGGGCCGATATGAAGTTAACCCAAGTTAGCCCATTCCTTGATTCGTTCGGCCGCGTCACTCCAAACAATTATTTTTGTTCCAATGTTTGTCCAATCCACTCCAATAGTGGTCCTGCATTGAGTTTAAATCCAACTGTAACGAATAAATGGTCCAGTTTTAAGTTTCATAGAATATTTAAACATCCCCAGTCTTTGAAACCTTTCATATCGGGCATGTTAAATAAGTGCACGCCCTGCCACTCGCCAACACATAAAATGCAGTCGTTAATTCATGGAAAATTATTATTGCACCTTAAGGACTAGTGTCCTGTTTTTCTTATAATAATTCCTCATTAAAAAGGAAAATCAAGCAGCAAGTTTTTCGTCATGTTTTGAGAATATACTGTAAGGGTGAAAGCTGCCTGCAGCTGCTACTAGTGTGGACTGAATGTACTGCAACAAAGCGTTACAGCAACAATGGGAAAGGCTGTCCCCTCAATGCTAATGTAAATCCTGGTTGGATAAGAATTCAAAATTGGATATGAAGATGAAATCTGACGCATAGTTTCAGTGTTAAAACTGATAAAACAATTGCTGTCTGTGGTTCTATATGGGCTGTGGCAATAGTTTGGAAAAATAATAGTTTGCAGCAACATTTTGAAAAAGAGAACTATGAACTAGTTCATTTTTGGAACCGTGAAAGTAGATAAAAATGTTGAACTATGAACTAAACTAGATTAATCAAATCAATCAAATTTTTGAACTGAACTTTGAACTCATTCATTGAGAAAGTGAACTTTCCCAACACTGGTGAATGATACATCATTTTCATTGGGGATTATGATAAAAGGGGAAATCAGAGTGGAACCTTACTTTCCAGGTTTAATGGAATAGTAAATGACTGACCAAATGACCCACCAGGTTAAACAGCAGACTAACTGCTATTGCCTTGTTCCACAGCTATGTTCTTCTGCATGCATCGAGGAAGACCTTTAGCAACGTTAAGGTTAGCATCTCGGCTCAGTGGACTCCCTCCGTCCAGAACGAGAGCCTCCCAGCCTTCTCACCCAGCCAGGTACCCCGCACCTCTTCACCCTGAGAACTATCACAGGAACCCCTAGTTAATTTACTATTGAGTTATTTAGCGATGGTTGATTATGATGATGATGGTAGATCCCTGCGATGACGTCATGTTGTCATTTCTTTTCTAATGGGAGGTGTGGGAGGAGCATCGGTTGTTTGCTGATGAAGAGGAAGCCACGCTCTTTCTGGGAGCTCTGGACACCATCTTCCTCTTCTCCTATGCCATCGTGAGTAACCAGCTCCTAATTTCTCTTTATCAATGTCAGAAGTATTTGGTATTGTTTACTCCATTGGTATCATCTTATTATCACACTTTGATGTGAAAAATATTTCCTTGTGCCATCATGAGATAAATATGTTTTTTTCTTTTGATTGTAACTCAATTCAAAAACTTGATTCAGACTAAAGGCACAATGCGCCAGAAGTCGTGTCAGCCTGTTGAAACGTCAGGGCCGTTACGAGAGATCCCTTATATTCCTACACACATATGGGATAGGCTTCGGATTTTTACCACAACTGTTTTTGCACAATCTCCTAGAATGGGTGGAGAAGGACTGACTGTTGTGGACCAGTTTGCAGTGCTTTAGATATTGTTTAGAATATCATATTTAATAATAGAAATTAAGATCAATGCCTGGACTCTTAGACAGGAAAGTAAGCACAACACAGTAATGTTTCAGATCCATTCTGCATATGACGCCCTCTTTGCTTTTATATTGCTTGCTGATTGAACACGTATGAGCTTAGCTCGTGACTTGATGGCGCTTATGTGAGAGAGGGGTCTAGAGGACAACCTTTATCTCATGAGCCTAAACTTAATGAAGCTTTCGAAACCTGTGGAGGTTGTTCTTAACATGGTTGTCTACACCTCTCATACATTCCTGTCTGTTAAGGCCAAGAAGACATGTCTTTGCATTGTGATTTCTCAGGATTTAATTGAATTTGAAGCAAGACTCTAAAATGCTAAGTAAACTAGTCATAATGGGCTCTGTATGACGTCTTGTGCATTTGTCATTCCGATTTGGTAGAGGATCTGGACACTAGTGCTGCACGATTAATCGAATCTCAATCGCGATATCAGCCTTTGCGATTGTATAACCGCAGAAGGCTGCCATTTATTAAAAAAAATAAAATAATAATAATTAGTATTTTCCTACGGAACCCGTAAAGGGACATGGAAAAATACATTTTAAACGTTTCTCGTGAGCACGAGAAAGTATCTGGTGCTCACAAGAAAGTATCTGGTGCGCACGAGAAAGTATCTTGTGAGCACGAGAAAGTAACTTGTGAGCAGTGTTGGGGAAGTTGCTTTTAAAAAGTAGTGTTTGCTAGTTACTCGTTACTTCTTAAAAAAAGTAATCCCTTACTTTACTTAGTTACCCTCTATGGAAAGTAACTTTTTACATTACTCGTTACTTTTATGGTGCTCGACTTTGGGCAGAACCCCATCTCATTTCCTAAATGTGTATAGGCCTACACAAAGTTCTACTATGGAGGACGTAACAGGTATTTCTTTTGTGCTCTTTATTATAAAAAATACCACAGAGCACTTCTTAAAGAAAACAACAATACACATAATAATACCAAATAGCATAGCCTCGATGCATCTTATGGGTATGTAGGTGAACACAAAACACATTAATACATAACTCTTACATTAAAGAGGCTACACCGAAATTGGTGCAAAGCTATAGTGCAAATTGTATCAAATCAAGGCTAGCACAACATGATGAAAACCTCAAAATGGCTCATATGTCTCAAAACAAAACATGCTCATCTAAATCGAACAGAAAAAGAGTAACTTCAAAATGGCTCAATGTTGATGCCTTTTTATAAATAAAATAAAATGTCAGCTTGGAGGCAAAGACATTTTAGCCAAATAAAATCAAGCACAGCTGAAAGCATGACCAGCCTCAGAATTAACAGGCTATGTTCACTGAATATGCTGGCCCTTCTCTTCAGTTTGATGGCAGATAGAAAAGAGGATATTAGGCATAGGCTTGAGCTCTATGTATAGCATAGGTAGTAGGTAACCTATTCCACATCAGCACAGAATGTGTGATTATACCTCATCAGGAGTAGTCTTTCAAAACGTTTATCTGAAAGTCTTGTTTCTTCTGGGGGTTAGCAAAATACCTCCCAGGCTGAACAGCCTTTCCACAGGTGCACTGAATGATGTGGCAGTGTTGTATTTCATGAACACAGCTTTCACTCGGGGGAAACTGTTGAGGACTTCTAAATCTGAGCCTGATCTCATGTATTCAAGTACCTCTGAGTCGGCGCTGGAGGACATTGCGTCTTCCTCCTCCTCATCAAAAGAAAATAAGTCTTTCTCATTGATGCTGCTGTGCTCTCGGGTTTTCTTCTCAGCCTGCTCTGCAGCGTGGAGTATAGTGTGAGTTCGACACTCAGCAATGAGCAGCGCACGTGCTGCTTCTTTCCTCTCCGCCCCCCCCTATCCATCAAGCATTAAATTTCGGCAATGTCAGGGCAGCCAATAAAGCTTCCCTGCTCTCCAACACCGGTGCAACACAAGTTACCGTTTGTTGCTTCGCCGCGCTTGCCATGATGACTGACAACTCGGTGTGGAATGAGCGCCCGCGACTATTGCGCAAGCGCGCAGCTGAGGCAGTGTCGCTCTCAAATCTGTCCCTGTGAAAAGTAACGTTGTGCCCAACTGAAAAAGGAACTAGGTTTCATTACTACATTTCCAGTAGTAACGCGTTACACTACTTTTTACCCGAAAAAGTAGTTAAGTTACTGTATCACGTTACACACAACACTGCTCGCGAGCACGAGTTACTTTCTC
>OOFH01076798.1:4358-19688 GCA_900323355.1 Merlangius merlangus
CACGCGCCAGTGGCGCCAAACAGAAAATTGATACATTTTCAGAAAACTTTAACTCGAGTTTGTGTTTCCTCCAATCGAGTTCATTTGTAACGAGTAGTACTCGAGTAATCGATTCCTCACGCCCATCCCTAATTGGTAGTCTTTTTCACTATTGCAGGTCTCTCAATCACTTTTTCTGGTCCCAATTTCTCAAATGTTTTTTGGGAATGGTTATTTATTTTTTACTGTTAAATTGTCACTCAATTAGCTTTTTCCTTTGCCTTTTCGTATACCGTATTTTCCGCACTATAAGGCGCACCGGATTATAAGTCGCACCTTCAATGGCCTATTTTAGAGCTTTTTTCATGTATTGGGCGCACCGGATTATAAGGCGCATAGACTAGAAGATACTGCAGTCAAACGTTTGACTGGGGTTGCGTTATGCATCGACTAGATGGAGCTGTGCTAAAGGGAATGTCAACAAAACAGTCAGATAAAGTCAAACTTTATTAAGCGTTCTGACAACTCTGTTCACTCCCATGGTAACGATGTTCAAACGTTAATGTGCATATTAACCATATCTCCCAGCCGTGTTCAGTTGTAAACACGTAAAATAAACAGTCTTGATACCGCTTATTCAACATTGTTAAGTTACGTATAACACGTAAAGCTCACTTTTTCAGTTCATTCCCCGTCCACGAATCCCTCGAATTCTTCTTCTTCAGTGTCCGAATTGAACAGTTGGGCGAGTATGACATCCAACATAACCGGCTCCGTCTCGTCATTATCCGAGTCAGTGTTGCTGCTGTTGCCTGGCAGTTCAGTGATTATCCCTGCCTTCGTGAAAGCTCGGACCACAGTTGAGACTGATATATCAGCCCAGGCATCCACGATCCATTGTCAAATAGTGGCGTAAGTCGCCCGGCGCTGTCTCCCCGTCTTGGTGAACGTGTGTTCGCCTTCTAAGGCCCCGTCCACACGAAGCCGATTTTTTGGTGAAACCGCATAAGTCTTGTGCGTTTCGGCCGACCGTCCAGACGGAGCCGGCGAATTCGGTGCCCGAAACCACACATTTGTGAAACCACCCTCGGAGGTGGTTTCAAATCTATCCCGACCTATGCGGTTACGTGTTAGGATTCGTGTGTACGCCTGAAACGCAAACGATTATGGCATTAGCCCCCCACCAGCTGGGGGACGTCAAGTTGCGTTGAATTTTTTATTTATCATTTTATTTGTATTATTTTTGTAGCTTTAAATAAAGCCCCTTGATAAATGTAATTACGAACTGTACATTAAAAAGTATTTTTGCTCAATTTAAAAGGTTGACTCTCCTCGTGACTGAATGTATACAGGCTTGATGCGCTCCACTTTTTTCTGTGGAGAGCCAGCGCCTTGGATATTTACTACAGCGTTTCTACAGCTCGATGCGGTTTCGAAATGACTCCGTCTTTACGAAGATATCCCTGAACCGCATAAAACGAAATCGGATCTTTTTCGCCCGTTTCGGCTCCGTGTGGACGGGGCCTAAGTGTTCGTGTGTTCACCATAAATAAGGCGCTCCGGATTATAAGGCGCACTGTCGTTTTTTGAGAAAATTAAAAGGCTTTAAAGTGCGCCTTATAGTGCGGAAAATATGGTGCTTCAGCTACTACTACAGCTAGTACCACTGCTACTACCATCTTCAAGCTTTTGTAACAATGTACTTCAGCACTTTGCTTCTTCAGATAATTTAGGCTAATTCAGTTTTAAAATTCAGCTTCAGGATTTCTCAGCAGTGCCCTGCAATACATTTGAACTTTCAGATTCTTCAGTTCAATTCCTTTTACATTTAATTTTTTTTAGCAATGCTTTGCGCGTTTCATTCAGCTGTCACTTTATTTGTTTCCAACCATTTACTTTTTATTTATTTTTTTATTTTTTAAATGGTGTGCATGTTTACATTGTTTACTCCATTAAGACATTTGAACTCTGTCCAAATCCCTTTGTTTTTACATCTATGTGGGTTGATTAAAACATATTTTCAATCTCACTTTATACTACAGCACTCACTGCATTTTCTGCAGGATAGGCATTTTCTAGTAATCTTGATGTTTGGTTTGATATTCTTTTTTTTTCTTAGGGTTAGTCCCAAAAATATTCAAAACCACTGCCATAGTATAAACTAAGCCTAAAGACATTAATTAAGCTACACATTTTAGGACATATAGGTCAGTATCAGTACAGGACATTGTAGTATTGGTGTGATAGGTATGACCACCTGCATCAAGAACTTGGTAGCAAAGTACTTCTGCGATCTGCAGATGGGTTTTTCCCTCCAGGATTTCACAACCGGGTGGCAGCAGCTTGAAGTAGGAATCGCTAGGGGGTGTGCCATTTCTCAAATACTATTTGTAGCAGCCTTTGAAAGAATCCTCATCGGAGCAAGACAAATTGGAGGGATCAAACTACCAACTGGTGAGAGGCTACCCCCACTGAGGAGCTACATGGATGATGTCACCAGCCTCCTTCAGACAGCAGCATGCACATCGAGACTGCTGAAAAGGATGGATGAGTTGATTTCGTGGGCAAGAATGAAGATCAAGCCCTCCAAATCTCGTAGTCAGAGGAGGAGTCAGAAATGACAGCACCATCTTTTTCGTTGGAGGAGAAAGAATCCCACTCCTATCTGAGCAGCCCATTAAAAGCCTGAGGAGGCAGTACACTGCAGAGCTGTCTGATAAACAGATGGGGAAGAATGTCATGAAGCAGCTCTCTGACGGCCTGACAAGGATCGACCAAGGCCAACTCCCTGGGAAGTATACGGTCTGGTGCTACCGGTTTACACTCTACAGGAGTACAGTTGAGTACAATTCATTCATCCAAAAGTAGTTGGGGCTGCCAGGGTTCCTATCTGAAACGGGTCTCTTCGGGAGGAACACACTTCACCGCCATTGCATTCCATAAGTTTGGGCTACATGCAGGAGAAGACCAGACTGGTTCTCGAGCTAAGGGAGTCCACAGATCAGTCGGTAAGGAACGCAAATACCGAAGTTCCAACCGGCCGCAAGTGAAGAATGCCCAATCGGAGGTTAACCAAGCTGTTGGTCGGCTGCAACACCGGGAGATCGTGGGCAGAGTTCAGGCAGGAAGAGCAGGGCTAGGATGGGGAGAGGCGCCACGCTTCTGTTCAAAGGCCAACCGTAAAGAGAGGAAGGAGATGGTGGTGGCAGAGGTGACGAGGATGGAGGAAGATCGCTACAAGATCAAGGATGTGTCGCAGGGCCAACAAGGAAGCTGGACAACCTAGGAGGGAGTTGTTAACCGGAACATCAGTTGGTCAGACCTGTGGAAGATTCCACAGGCAAGACTGAGCTTCTTCATTCGCTCAACCTACGACACGCTTCCCTGTCCTCGGAACCTTCACCAGTGGTTTGGGAATGAAGAATGCTGCTCACTCTGCCCCCAATGCAAGCTTCTTGCACAACTTATCGGGCTGCAAGATCTCACTTTCACAGGGGCGCTACAGATGGCACCACGACCAGGTCCTGAGAAACCTAGCCGAAGTGCTGGAGGTCTGTCGACAGGGTAACAAAGAACCACCATCAGCAGAGGACCACACCAGCTTTGTCTCAGAAGGAGGGGTAAGGAGAAATACCAGGCCAACAGACTGAGAATGTGACATCCATCACCAACACGCAAGCTTTGTGTGCGCCAATCTACTTATCGAGTCTTAAAAACAAGATTGCGTCAATAGGTGAACTACTGATGGTATTGTGTGTATAAAATGTCCTTTTTAATAAACAATCTGTACACTTACAAAGTTATCAAGGTGTGTTTTTATATGTTAAGACCCGTACTATACTACCAAAGAATTGTCGGGCTACTTCTAGTCTTTTAAGTGGTTTAAAATAACGATTTTTGTTTTTGATTTAGTTTTTACCATAACACATGCCCCGATTGTTCCAAGGTAGAATCGGCTGAAAGCAGCCGACTTAAGAATGCGTCTATACACACTTTTTTGCTCCAAATCGAACATTGCAACGCATTAACATATTTAACATTTCCCAGATCCATTTTACATCGGTTTTCTCCTTTAATGATAAATACTAGGGATGCATGATATATCGGCATTAATATCGGTATTGGCCGATGTTCGTAATTTAACATATCGGCATCGGTCCGATGAGTAAAATGTAGGGATGCACTGAATTTTTGCAACCAAAAATACTTTTATCACCGAAACAACACGGCCGAAACAGAAATTTGTGTTGACGCAAACAAAAAGCACGGCCAGCACATGCTTGTCTGGATAAGCATGCTTATCCATGCTACATACATGCTTGTCTACACCGCAGACATATGTCTGCGGTGTAGACGTTTTTTAAATGTTTCTGAGAAAGACCCACGTATAGCGATTTGCAAACATTGCAATGCCTTGATTTTAATGAAGTTATCATAGCCATAAATGCAATGGTACTAGGGTTGCCACGGTTTGGACATTTTCACACCGAGTAATACACTCGTGTCAACACCGGTATTACCGAGTATAAACGGTATAAACTTTGAAACTACGTCAACCGCCATCTTTTCCGTCAACTCTCCTCGCCTGTCACTCGGTGACAGCGTCTGGCAAGCGAGCCAATTCTCGGTGACAGCGTCTTATAACGTTTTAGATATAATAGTATAATATAATTTCATATATAAATTTATAAAAGCTCTGTGCGCCTCCGGATGGCCGTAGCGCGAGGGGACTCGTAGAGATTAGGCTTTGCGGGGTTTGTTTACGGCGTTGCTATGGTTACCAGTCTTGCGCGTGCACAAAAGACCGGAATTTTTTTTTATAACTGGAAAAAAATAATACCGTGGCAACCCTTAAATGGTACTATTAATTGGCATAATAATTTCTTTCTGTGTTTCGGTTTTCGGCCTTGGTTTCCTCGTTTTCGGTTTCGGCCAAGAATTTTCATTTCGGTGCATCCCTAGTAAAATTGGGCCGATATCCAAAACTGATGTATATCCTCTAGTTGCTGTTTGTGTGTCGGGAGAGGGAGAAGGAGGGGGAGGGGGATTTGGCCATTTGTATAGGGTGATTATTTGTTTATCAACACAAATCCTGCTACTACTCCCAGAAAGTTAAGAGGCACACTCATCGCGGTCACGCGTAAGCTGCAAGGGGCTGAACGGAAGTTATTGGAAAGTATGCAATATTAAATGAAAAGGAACCCCCTTCTATAGGCCTATATTCAACAACCATGGCACATCAGATATTCTTTTGTGATACTGCACATAGAAAAAGGCAGGAGCTGTTGACAAAAGTCCTCAAAAGATTAAAGACGCCAAGCTCTGAGGCATGCTGCTTAACGCAAGTAGTGTCTCTGATGAGGCTACTTCGCCTACAGCTCTTCTAACGGTGAGTAGGCTAGGAACAGAGGTTTTTGTGTTTTTGCAGTCAGTCAGCCCCCGTCATGGTGTGTGTATGTGTGCGTATGCGCAGTCAATCAGCACCCTTCGTGGTGTATGTGGGTGTGTGTCTGTATGTGTGTGTGCAGTCAGTGAGCACCCGCTGTGGTGGGTGTGTGTGTTGTGTTGCTGCATTTTAGGTGCGCACTACTGCCCCCTCCCCAGCATAAGGCATTTCTACACTGCTAAGCCGCTTTGGTCGAGGCTAGGCATGCCCGGCAATTTCAACGTTTCCTGTGTAAAACCGAGGGGGTAAAGTCCCCCGTCGGTCAAGGTGCGGGCATTCTTGGTTCACTTGGGAAGGCAGGGCTGCGCACAGTATAAACCTCTTTAGAATAATTGGCATATTCCCCAATGTTTTAATTTTTTTTGAATGAAGACGGCCGCATGCAAGAATGAGTTCACGTCTGAGTGTAGGCTACCAACGCGATTAACTATTTACAATTGCAAAAACGCCAACATATTCTTTATTTTGCTGACCACTTTTGGGTTAAGGACGGGTTAGGGTTTTTTTATCACGACAAAAGCCTCGTAAGGACAGTTCCCCTGCATCTCTCTCGTAGATTGCACCATCTATCAACGTCTTTGTTTAATATGACCTCGATCGCGTCCCCCAATAACTCTTGGTCTTAACCCTAAATATGAAGATAAAGTGAAAAAGTTGTGCAGTTGTCAGCCTGGTTCTCCAGCGGAGTCTGCCAGCTAAAAGCGTCCGTAGAAAGGGCTTCATAATGCAAAGGCCACTCGTAAAGCCGCTCCTCCTTTCCTGTCGGCATATTTGGCAGTGTTTAGGCCGTCGTATGCACGCCTTTTTCACTGCATGGGGGGGGGGGGCATGGGTAGAGATGTTGCTGCACTGTTTCCACAGAGACAACGCAGTGATATTATCATGAGCAGTTCCAACTGGAGAGAAAGTGAAATCTGCGAGATGCTGATCATGTGAGAGAAGGTGATTCAGTCGTATTAAACAAAGACATTGAAAGATGGTGCGATCTACGAGAGAGACGAAGAGGAACTGTCCTTACGAGGCTGTTGTGGGGATTAAAAAACAAGTGGTCAGCAAAATAAAGAATATGTTGGCATTTTTGCACTTGTAAATAATCGCGTTTGTAGCCTACACTCAAGACATGAAGTCAGCATGCGGGTGTCTTCATTCATGAAAAAATAAAGACATTCGGGGAATATGCAAATTATTCTAAAGAGGTCTAGACTCCGTTCGCAGCCCCGCCTTCTCCAGTGAACCAAGAAAGCCCGCGCCGCGACGAATGGAGGATTTTACCCCTCGGTTTTACACAGGAAACATGAGCTGAAATATCCGGGCGTGCCAAGCTTCGATCTAACTGGCTTGGCAGTGTAGAAAGGCCTTATGCTGGGGAGAGGGCAGTAGTGCGCACCTAAAAAAGCAGCCAACAAACACTTCACACACACCACGGCGGGTACTGACTGACTGACTGACTGACTGACTGACTGACTGACACACACACACACACACGGGTCCTGATTGACTGCGAACAGACAAACCTCCGTTCCTAGCCTACTCACTGTTAGAAGAGCTGTAGGCGAAGTAGCCTCATCAGAGACTCTACTTGCGTTAAACAGCAAAGTCTCAGAGCTTGGCGTCTTAAATCTTTTGTGGACTTTTGTCAACAGCTCCTGCCTTTCTCTGCATGCAGTATCACACAAAAATTCGTAATGTTGGGTCGTTGTATATAGGCCAATGTTGGTTGTTGTATATAGGCAATAGAGGGGGGTTTCGGGGAATTCGAGGAGTGAATAATGATGGCTGACACAACCAATCATCAGGCGAAATTCACAGGAAAGTCGAGTGAAGCGTTTACGCGATTGAAATCTGCGTGAACCAAGTTGATAGCGCTAGTAAAATTTGCGTGAACATGCATGTTCATTCCGCTCCATTCATTTGCATATCATTTTCACATAAAAAAAAATGTGGACGTAAATTCGCCTCTTTGCATTGACTTTGTATGAATCGCGCGTGGCTTTCTTTTTTGGTGTGAACTCACCAAGCGGTATAATGAGCGGAGTTGTATGTGAAATGCACCTTACCGTAGCAACATACTATAGGTGTCCGGGAAGCCTTATACTAAAAAAAAAAAAAGAAACGTTTTCGTGGGTCGGAACCATGAACATGTGAATATGTTGTTTCATTTTTTTTTAATTAGCCAATGATTACTTCATTTAAATCTAAGGGCTTGGAAAGATATCGACAAATATAAGAGACAAGTACATCATTTATTTATTTTCATATCCAGTGTGGGGAGGAATTTCAAATACCGTATTCGACCGTTTAACCGCACTGTGCGCTTCATAAATTGTTTTAATTGAACCTACGGTACTTAGGAATCATTCTTTTAAGCGCACACCCCTCCCGGTAATTGATACAGTCCGGTTCGGCTTTCGCTTCCGTTTTTAGAATGACTTCTCAACATTACGTCTTCCTTGCGTTAGGCGCACATGGCTAATTTGCATACTCGCACAGGATTGGCTGGCTCCGCAAGGCGCATGTGCGCTTATTAGGGCATGTGCGGTTAAACGGTTGAATACGGTATAACTAGCAGGTGACTGCAGGTAACTGTTGACACCGGACTGGTTGTGCGTCGGGTTGCTAAGGGGAGCACTTCCGTCCGCGTCCCTAGAAACAACTTGAATGAAGAACAGAGCAGTTCATATCTTTCTTCTTCTGACCATTTTCTGTTTATATAAGGTCAGTGGTCTGCATATATTGTCAAATGTCAACCCTTTAAGCATTGCTTCATGTGTATGAAGTTCGAGTCAGGATTTGAGTGTTTTACAAACTTAATAGATGTTAACATACCACCGTGGGGTAGAATGTGAGGGGTTAACACTAGGGGTGGGAATCTTTTACCATCTCACGATTCGATTCCATTCAGATTTTTAGGGCTACGAGTCGATTCAAAATCGATTTTCGATTCAAACCGATATTCGATTTAAACGATTTCATTCATAATGATTTCTGCTTCAATCTATAGGTGTGCAAAGGTTCCTCATGATCTGCTCCAGTCTGCTTTGCAAGACAGAATGAAAAATTGAGACATTAAAGTGTATTTTTCACATGTATTAAGTTTTAAACATTTATCCATGCTTAGATGGAATTGTTGCAACTGTTGCATAAAAGCAATTTCACATATTGCTTAAGTAACAAAAATAAGTCTCTATAAAAAAATAGTGCAGTTAAACATGCTGCCTTTTAAATTCTAAGGAAAGTGCCTTTTCCACTGTGTGTGGACCACAACTGCTACTCTAAGAAGCTAGCTATAAATAAGTTGGAACAAAAATAAAGTGCTTCTGTATAATAAACATGGTACAGTTTAACAAGATGCATTTTTATTTCACAGAAATGTTGCAGTACCAAAAATATCATGTGGAACACATCTGTTGCACAAAATATCTCAGCAGCTTTAAAAAAATATTTTCTTTTAGAAGTTTTGAAATTAAATCAATTTAAGGCCATTTTATATCGATTCTGAATCGTAATAAATGAGAATCGCGATTCTTATATGAATCAATTTTTTGGCACACCCCTAGTTAACACCATAAGGCGCGAAACCGCGGCCCTGTTTATTATTTGGTTAATCTACCTGCGTCATGCCATGCAGGCGTGACGCTAGACCTGGGGTTGTTGTGTTTACCTTGAACAGCAGTATTTTTATTTGTATCCTCTTGCACTGATACGGTTATAGACCGTATGATGTTTGAATGTATTGTATTTTATTTGTGAATTTGAATATAGAAACCACTTGAATTAAAAACCCAGCAGTCCGTGTCTTTCTTGTTCTGACCATTTTCTGTTTATAACAGACATCTTTATTGTTGCCGTGGTACCCAATCCTGGGACCTTTAACAAATTGACGAGGATCGTCCGGGCGAAAGACATCGCCAGCGACTGTAGCCAAGACTTGGGAGTCCACTGATGAAGAAAGCTGTGTTGACTATATCCTTAACTATATGCTCTCTGATACCTTACATTAATCCGAAGATGAGGGAGTGTGATTTGTGAATGTTGAATGACCTGGTAAAAAGTATTGTTCATAATCCTGTTACAACGGTCATTACAAATGGTGTAACAAAGAAAAATACCATGCCAGCCATGATAGAGAGTCACATTTTCCCACGTCATTGACACCCCAACCACCTCACACTATACTGCTCTTCCAACCTCCACAGACCACACCACACAACACGCTAATTTGACAGACATTACCACCAGTAACTGAATTTGAACTTTCCTAAAATCAATCCAAATCCCTTATTTATCTCAGTGTTCGAATTCCAGCTATAACCGTGGACTCACTGGCTCTTTCAACTGACAAGCTAACCTTATCACCCACATAAGTACTTGTATAAACAGGCTGCCAACAGTGTTTGTGTTCTCCACACTGCCTGGAAGTGGAGCTAGCAGGCAGCTCGAGCAATCGAGCGGCACTAGACGGTCTATAATCAGCAGCAGAGTTAGGAGACGGAGGGAATGACATGCCCTACTCTGCCTCTCATTGGCTAGGACTTGTTGATAACATGGATGAGACATAAACCCCACCGGCCCAATTTTTTTGTTGTCGCAGATCTACACATTTCAGGTGTGATCCAGGTGTTCTGTATTTTTCTCTGTTTTTTGAGGTAGCGTGCATTTTTTGGCAATGTCGGAGTTGCCTTTAGTGAGATGATTGTTTAAAAAGAGATCAGATTCTTTCAGCTGTCTGCCTTGCCCCAGTAGAGCGATCTTGTGCCTTCTGTTGACAAACCAGATTATTACGGCCTAGGCAGGACAGCTGCTGCCACAGCGTGGGGGGCAATAACATTGACCCTGTAGAAACTGGCAAAGGTGAATGGTGAAGCTCAGGTCCTCTCAAGTTATAACCCTCAATGCTGCCCAGGATGCGGAGATGCTCCTGGTGGAATGCCATTTGACCTTAAAGGGCATGGGCAGGCCCTTGATCTTGTATGTCTCAGAGATTGCTTCCACAATCTACGCGGACAGCCTCTGTTTGGAAAAGGCTTTGCCCCTCCTGTGTCCGCCGTAGAGGACAAAGAGACTATCAGACTGGCGAAAGCCAGACGTTGCCTCCATATACCGTCTTATTGCCTGCACTGGGCAGAGTATTATTTTCCCTTTCATCCTCATCGCCTGGTAGGCGTATGGGATCATATGCCGCCAGCGTGATGCACTGATTGGCATGAGAGGCAGGCATCCTCTTGGGTAAATGAGGGGGTCGTCCAAAGACTCACCCTGAACCATCAGCGTTCCAGCTCATACAAGCCTGTCTCACGGACAGGGCGGGGAGCTCCCCCAGCCGCTTTGCTGATGCAATTGCTAGCAGGATGGCCAGAAAGCCATTTTGATTCGCTCTTCCAAGGGCTCAAAGGGTTTGACAAAGTGCTTCCAGTACCAACAGCAAATCCCATGAGGGATCTCATGAATTGTGGGGGCGTTTGACGCTGAGCCCCCTTAAGGAAACGAGTGACCAGGCAGTGTGACCCCACTGTCTGGTTCTCCAACCTAACGTGCTGTACTGAAATAGCATACACGTAAACCCTCAGGGTAGAGACTAACCGGTCCTGTAGGAACCAAAATATAATTGGCACCGAGCAGTGCTAGGGCACCTCACCTTGAGTCCTGCACCAATTGGAAAACAGTTTCCATCTATTCACATAGAGGGACCTGTTGGATGGCGCCCTCAAATTTAACATTGTCTTGACCACTGGTTGGTAACAGTCCTTTAAAAGTGGGTCTGTCCCTTCAGGGGCCAGACATACAGGCACAAGCATTCCGGGTTCAGATGCCAAATGCGACCCTCCAGCTGAGAGAGCCGGTCCCGCCTCCTATGGAGGGCCTATGTTGCCCCGTCAAGGAGCCTGTACAGCCTGGAGAACCAAAGTTTTCCTGGCCAATAAGGTGCAACCAGCAGCAGTCTCTGGCTACCCTGTTCGACTCTTTGTAGGGGGATTGGTGGAAAGGCATGAAGCAACTTAATGCCCTTCTGAGATTGAAGGAGAAGATGCAGCATGTCCTCTGTCCGCCGCAACATCTGGGAGGCAATCCTCTTCTGGGAGTCCAGTGCCATCCTAAGGAACACCACAGCCTGGTTGGGTGTGAGGGAGCTCTTGCTGTCGATCCTCATGAGCCCCAGCTGGGTCACGTGGGAAAGGAGAGCGGCTGTATCGTGGGCTGTCCTCCCCCGTGTCCGGGCACAGACAAGCCAGTTGTCCAGATAAGGAAGAACGCGAAGGCCCTTTGCCTGCATTGGTTGACAGAGCTGCCTGCATGCATGTTGTGATATATGCATGCATATATCACAAAATATTGGTCTACAAAAGACCCAAAGGTCAAACGCATAAAGGCCAGTCCAAATGGAACTATGGAACAATTCAGGTTAAGTACCTTGCTCAAGGACACATTGGCCATTCCCTCCTTTCACAACATAAACCCTCTACTCTGTGCCGTGATTTGACTAGCCCCCTCCTGGTTACCCAGTCGGCCCCGCTTTCCTCCAAGCCATCCTAACAACCCAGAAGTCCTGAAGGTGAAATTATATATAAAAGTTAAGCCAATTGTACCTACTTTTTTGAGCAGGAATAGGAGACTAATGACAAACATATGGTCTAAAGAGCCTATTGGGAGAATTTGTGTAATTTGCTAGACTTTAGACAATATAGAAATGCCAGTTATTTCATATTATATATTCATATTGATTGATTGATAAGTGACAAACTAATGTTTAAATATGCTCTATTTTCCATCTACAGTGACCTCAAATGTTGTGATTCATTTCCATGAACATCAGAGATTTTGTTTGCAAGAATTTGCAGTATTGATTTACACTACTGTATCGAGTTAAATTTTTGATAAATCAAAATCTTGATTGTGCGTTTGTGGAGGAAAGTCTGGAGATGAAGTGTGAGTTTGACTTAAATTAAAAAAGAATAGAGTTAAGGACTTCATAATAACTGCCAAATCAAATCATCAAAAAGTTTGCTATATTGGGCCTAAAGTTTGATTTAAGTTGCAAAGTTTTAGCATGTACGGTTAATTTTGTTATTTATTTTTTTTACTTTAAATTTTAAGTGGTTGCTGTAGCGCCACCATCAGAAGTATTATACAAAGCAGATGGATGAAGTTTGGCATAGGTTTGGATTTATGTGCAAAGTTTGGCACATTTTCATACATGGGAACATGGATTTCTTAGGAAGAAGAAGAAGAATATACTGGCAAGAACAATAGGGTCAGTGTTTCCCCCAGAAAATGTCTAAAGCCTTATGGCACGACCATTGTTCTAACAGTATTACTGATGCATTATTGATCTTTATTTTTTACACCTCATGGAAGTATGTTTTCTTTCCCTACGAGAGTTTTGTACTTTGTTAATGCATAATAATAAAAAAAAAAAAAATATATATATATATATATATATATATATTATTTTTTTTATATACATTGGAAGTCAAGGCGGGGCCCTATTGTAGTTAAGGCGGCCGCCTTAACAACACAGTACTGGGGGAAACACTGAGGGTCCTGGAGCTTCGTTGCTCGGCCCCGAATACTATATACAATATAATAATATTTGCTGGTTGGCAAGTCGCAGTATCTGGGGGACGAATTATCCATAGCCCCAAGCTTCTTGTTGCGAGGCTTCTATTGCAAAGAACCACCAGTTATTCGGAGCACACAAAGGTTGACCTACATTGGGTAAAAATATATGACTTAAGTCGTCATTTGGTTCTTTACAAAATGTTTAATCTTGAGAGATACACCAAGGCCACTCCTTAGTTGGGCCCTGAACATTTAGGTGAGCAGATTAATACTAATAATTAGGGCTGTCAAGCGATTCAAAAATGTAATCTAATTAATTACAGGCTCTGTGATTTATTAATCTAAATTAATAGCATAATTACATTTTTCTGAGAAAGAATTTAAAAACAATTTAATTCAAGTAAATTATGGCAGATGAGTGATTCAATGAATAATAGCCATAATATACTTTAAAGTTCAATGCCTCTTTTATTTAAAAGGTCCCATGGCATGAGAATCTCACTTTATGAGGTTTTCTAACATAAATATGAGTTCCCCTAGCCTGCCTATGGTCCCCCAGTGGCTAAAACTTACGTTCGGGGTAAAACGAGCACTAGGTGTTCTGCTCGCCTTTGAAGAAAACGGAGGCTCAAGCGCGCTGATTTGGAATGTGGTCCCATATGTCGTCATAAAGGATCTTAGCTCCTCCCCTTTCTCTGCCTTGCCCACCCAGAGAATTTGGCCTGCCAATGAGACACGACCGTACGAGCGCCACATGTGTGCGTGTGTGTGTGTGTGATTACACACACTGTAACGCAAGTGTTTACTATCGGTTCTTTGACGTCTCTTTTACTTCCACAATGAGACTGTAGTGGGGGTTATCTCAGCCATGGTTGAGAAGGAATTGGGGGAAAGGAACTTTGGGTTTGACTCCCTGAAGTACATTAACTGCGACATGCCGCCGGTTGCTGCAAGGCACCACCGCCGCAAAGCACCACCGCCGCTGGCAGCGGCAGCCCGCAGCGGGCAGCACGCGGTTCAGTCTACTTCAAATTGATGTGGAAGAACCAGAGACGTCGGAGAACCCGACAAAGTCGTTTGTGATTCATAATATCGTCTGGAGGCGCACACAGCTTTTGGCCGTGATAATATGTATTATGAGATATACAGTGCCTATCATAAGTATTCACCCCCTTGGATGTTTTACCCTTTTATGGCTTTCATAAATCAATCATGGTCAATAAAATTCGGCTTTTTCCTCACAAAAAATTATTGGAAAAAACTCTTTAAGGTCAAAGTGAAAACAGATTTCAACAAAGTAATATCAATGAAACAAAATTATATAAAGAAAAATAATTGTTTGCGTAATTATTCACCCCCTTCAAGTCAGTATTTAGTAGAAGCACCTTTGGCTGCAATAACAGCAGTGAGTCTGTGTCGATAAGTCTCAATCAGTCTTGTACATCTACTCACTGCAAGTTTGCTCCATTCTTCTTTGCAAAACTGCTCAAGCTCTGTCAGGTTGCGCGGGTATCGGGCATGAAAAGCCCTTTTCAAGTCCAGCCACAAATTCTCAATAGGCTTTGACTCAGCCACTCCAGAACATTTACCTGGTTTGATTTTAACCATTCCTGTGTAGTTTTTGCAGTATGCTTTGGATCGTTGTCTTGCTGGAAAATAAATCTTCTCCCAAGCCGTAGTTCTCTTGCAGACTGAATAAGATTGTCACCCAGGATTTTGGTGTATTTTGCAGCATTCATTCTGCCCTCTATCTTTAAAAGCCTTCTAGGGCTGGCTGCTGAGAAACATCCCCACAGCATGATGCTGCCACCACCATGCTTCACAGTGGGGATGGTGTGTTTTTGTTGATGTGCAGTGTTTGGTTTCCGCCAAACATAACGTCTTGTCTGATGGCCAAAAAGCTCAATTTTGGTCTCATCAGACCAAAGAATCTTCTTCCATTGCCATGGAGTCTCCTACATGCCTTTTGCAAACTCTAGTCGAGATCTAATGTGGATTTTCTTCAACAGTGGCTTTCTCATTGCCATCTCCCATAAAGCTTTGACCGGTGAAGAACCCGGGCAACAGTTGCTATATGCACAGTCTCTCCCATCTCAGCAGCTGAAGCTTGTAACTCCCTCAGAGTAGTCGTAGGGGTCTTGGTGGCTTCTCTCACTAGTCTCCTGCTTGCACGGTCACTCAGTTTATGAGGGCGGCCTGATCTAGGCAGATTCACACATGTGCCATATTCCTTCCATTTCTTGATGATTGATTTCACTGAACTCCAGGGGATGTTCAGTGCCTTGGAAATTTTTTTGTATCCATCCCCTGAATTGTACTTTTCAATAACCCTTTCTCTGAGTTGCTTG
>OOFH01076821.1:2988-14140 GCA_900323355.1 Merlangius merlangus
CCGCTCCTTGTTTCTATTTTAAGGCCTCATCTCCCTCCTCCTTCAGTCTATGATCGCTCTTTGATACTCTCTACACTCCCTACAGTTGTCCATATGCACTGCATTCTGACTCGCTGAAAAACACTAAATCTAGACCTGTCTCTAGGATAAAAGGGGACTTGATGACTCTGGTGGCCTGTTTTCAGGCGAACCTCACATGCTCTGTGTCCATTTCGGGGGTAGGACTGCTCACACTGCTAGTTCAGCCTCCAGTAGGGGTGCTACACTACGGTGCATGCTGGCCTGCTTTTGTCTCTTTATTTAGGTCGATGTCGCTGAGCTTACAGGGTCCTGGCGTTGGTAACACGTTTCCAGCAGTGCTTTCTATTCACCAACGTGTCAATTGCCTCCACCAGATACTGTAATTCACACATTGGAGCTGATTCTCTATATTTTTGGTCACCCGTTGGTTATACGATTATCACCATCGCCATACAAGGGATGTTTTTTTCTGGAAGGTGGCCCAGCACTGGGGGTCCCACTACTACAACCTCAACTCTAACATATCACTTGACACTATTTTACACACGTTCATATCGCAAAGAAATTCTGGCAAAGGTAAAGAGTCGACACTGAGTGATGATTATCCAAGCACCATGATTATCTTTAAATTAACTATTATTATTATTATTTATTGAGCCCTCCTGGATAATGATTAATTGCTTTTTATTTATATTTATATGAAGAAGAAGGAAAAACATATTTATGTTTTTATTTATTCATGATGTTTTTGTAAACTGCCCTTAACAGTTTCCTTTTCGGAAAAAAAACAGTATAAGTACTGACATGTAAATGTGGTTCTGGAGAGAGACATGGTGTTGCACAAACTGTAGCAGAGCAGAAAAAGGCGGTCCAGGATGTCAACATTAAGTGACTGGCTGGCTGCTGCCACAGGAATACACAAAAAAAACGCTATTTTATATTTTTTAGATTGATTTTGAATCTGCATTTTGTTTGATTTGCATTGAATGGCTTAAAGGCTATGTCTGATACATCTTATGTGAAACGTATTTTTTTAGAAGCGACCAGATCTGTCGAGCTTTGTACCAATATGAATTAACAAATGTTTTTTGAAAACATGGCATTAAATAATTGTTACTACGTATACAGTACTAATGTTTGACAATGCTATTTATGTTGAACGATTTTAGCTGCTATCTCATTTTGGTTGCGGTATTGATTTTTGGGGTTGAGTTTTGATACGTTGATCTGCGTTAAACCACATTGGCTGCCTGTAACTTAGTTGGTGTGGTTTGTTCTGATTGACAGCCAGACTGAGTGTTCTGGTTGATTGACATGATTTGGGCCAGTTGAGAGAACAGAACAACATCCTTCCCTCACTCACTAACTCTTTTGCTGTTTGTTACCACGATAGCCATGTGATCAACTTGCATCATTTGTATTTATTGGAGAAATACAATAAAAGTCTGAGGTTCCCAAGCCCAATAGGACCAAAGACTGCGGTGTCTCTTTTTCAATTGAAACAATGCATAGTTATTATATTGCAAACATCAGCCATACTTGCTTGTATGATTTGTTCCTTATGATTAAAGCCAATATAACAGGCTCGATTTGGCCTAATTATATCTGGAATACGTGACTCAATTCAACAGCCAATACAAGAAGTGGCCAACCTTTTAACATCTAGTGCCTAATTAAAAACGAATCAGATCACATCTTTGGTTTCATCTAATGACGAATTGAGGTCAATACATTGCTTTGAAGACTTGTTAAACAACTAACGAGTATTGTAACCACATCAATTATTGCAACTACAAGCCTTCTCTTGACGGGGTTCACGATCAGTTTGACGTCATGTCGACAAGGAGACGTGGCAGGGGAGCGATTTAAATCGTCCACCCAATGCCCGAACGCCCATTATTTCTCACTAGGTAGAAAGAGACAGGAAGCCACGGAGGAATCCCTCACAAACACCCCGTTGACCCAGAACCATGGCTTCGAATAATGGCACAGTTGGCAAGTGGGAAGTGGTGAAGAAAGGAAAGAAAAACCCAAATTCGGGAGGAAAACCGGGTGACAAAAAATCCGGCGGTGGGGAGAGGAAAGTGTTGACCGAATCTAACCTATTCACTCGACGTAAGTGGACACGGCCCACCAGACAGTTCATTTGTGACCCACTTAACCCGTTCTTAGCGATAGATTGTTGTTCGGACTACCGAGGGACGGGCAAAGGACTCAACCGAACCGACGGTCGTTGTTCAGCGTGCGAGCCTTCCTTATTGTAACCGAAAAGCGACAGCCCGACTGTCAAGCGCTGGCTAGCCTAGCTTAGCACGCTAGCGTAGCGCTCTTGAATGAGCTCTGCTAGTTGTCCGACGTGCCTGTCTTCACCTAGCCGAGCTTTTCATTCACAACCTTAAAGATCGGAATCCTGTGACATTGGTAATAAGTCGTTAATACAAATGTATCATCACGGGTAACGCTTATGGTCGGTATATTGTTGTGGTTTGCTATTGTTCAGCAACTATCTGTCGGTCTGTCCAAGCCTCGTCAGATGTAACCGATACAACGTCATCGCGGCGAGTAATTGGCTACATTTCGGGAATCACGCTAACATACGTGTAACGAATTGGTGTATCCCTTTCTCTGCAATGTCTTGGTTTTATGATAATAATATGTATAAATGTTAACATGTGTGTTTTTCATATAACTTACGTCCAGTTGTGCCTTTGCAACTCTAATGGCTGTTGATCCATTTTATGGCAGCTGTCACTGGTGCTGAGTCTGCGTTTTGATATCGTGATAATCCCCAGAAAATGAATGTTGGTTAGCCGTTCATCCCCAACAGATGCTAAATATATAGCTAGGTAGCGTGCCTAATGTATGACTATGAGCTAACTGGGATGTCTTACTTTTACTAAATTCTTGCATTTACTTATCTATTTTGGAAAGTCATTATGTAAAAGCACACATTTATTTATACCATGTCCGATATTGTTTTTTAATGGCCGCAATGCGAAAACATCAACGTCAGCAAAAGGAGGGTATTCTAGAGAGGATGAACATGCATGCATTTCCAATCTGCATTGAAAGTTATGCAAACCTCCACCATACCACGTGTAAAGATAGCGTCGTCACTTTTGATATGGATCACGACACTAGACTGCTTGTTGTTTGCTCGCTTCTGTTATCAGTGATTACGCAAGGACAAAGTCTATCTGAATTTAAAAATAGTAACAGTCAGTGTCAGTGCCATCATGCATGATGCTGCAGAATAGGAAAATGTATGAATAAATACTTCATGTTTTTTATGTAAATACTCCTTTGCATCCACCCTTGCATGGCCCGTCAGCCTGACTGATGTAATGATTTTACGATAAGGGCATAACATTTTACCTAAAACAAAAAAATCTAAAACATGCTGACAGCAGTTTACAAAACAATAATCAAGCAGGGTGAAGAGTCTAGCATACTGCCATAGTTTTCAAACTCGCGTCTTCTTTATCATCTGGTTTATTGTGGATTGTATTTTCTTCTCTGAGGCACCACTACTATAGTTTCACATGCACATACTCCACTGTATAGCAACAACACTGTATACTTGTCCTTAAGCAACTGGTTGCACCTGTCAGTGTGCAGGAGCAGGTTTACTCGAACACTGTGAGGTTGTTGACATTATAAATAGAGTCGAATCTGCTTCAGAAGCTCAAACTCCTGCAGGCTTTCCCATGTTTTGGCAGTTCTTAAAGCGCTACTGTTGCTTAACTGTAGTCCTGTGTAAATTGTATAAGAGTGCTTAGTCGAGCTCGAGGGTTGTGGGAGTTGCAGTCTGAAAGACTCATGATCAGATTATTCTTTATTCCATCGGTGCACGACTGCACTGCTCCCTAGAGTCCCTAATCGACCGCTGCTCACCGTTGGCTTTACCTTTCAGCGCCCCCGATCATCTCTGAGACCCTGTACGATAACTTTGAGAAAATGGCCAAGAAACAGAACAAGGAACAGATGCCTCCGCCGACCGCAGAGTCCCAGAACAAGAAGCCTCCCGTGAGCAAGCCCAGCAAGAAGGCCAGTCCCCTGAACAGCCCCCATCCGACCTCTGCCCACAAGAACCTGGAGGCCGCCTTCAAATCGGTGAGTCATGCATTATTGTCGGGATTACTAAGGGGTGGAATTCTCCAAAAAACTGACCTAAAATGATCTTTTGCAGAATCGTTGCTCTAAACATAGATGTTGGTTATTTATTTGTGCCCAGCCAGAGGGGCCGCACTGCCTCATGAAGCATCACATGCCTCATCAAAAGTTCTGCTTCTGCATAATGGCCATCCTGTTTCAGTGCTCGTTGTTGACCTTTGTTCACTCAGCTCACCCTCGTATTTGCTCTGGGCCCTTCTTGCTGTCCGTCGCTGCTTCATTAGCTGGACGTCTCGGAGCTGAAACAGCAGCTGGGTCGCAGCCAGGCTCTCTTCCCGGAAAGCCCCTCGGTGTGGGTCAAGGACCTGGCCGGATACCTCAACCACAAGCTGAACGTGCCCGAGAGCGAGCCCACCCTGAGCAACTACGCCCATGGTCAGTCTCCCCAAAGTCGTCTTGGGGGGGAACCTTTTTTTAGATTAAGGTTTGATAACGGAAACCTTTCCATATCCCGGCATCTAACTACATTATCTGATTACCATCCCGGTTAGAAATATTGTACATTTGGGTTTTTCTTGTGTTCAAAAAGGTTGAAGTTTTGCCTCGGGTGATTTCTTTTGTAACGCTAATTTACTTTGCTATGTTCCTTTCTCGATTGGCTTGCTTCCACAAAACATTGTTCACTTTTCCTGTGTTTGTGTTTGCAGACTACCCATACTGCCTCGCTGGAAAGGAGCTGAAGAGTGTGATGAAGGGCCTGATTGGACGTTGCAGCGACGACCTGCCAGACTTCTTTGACCACTGTGTTTCCACCATGCTCAGGGAGCTGGACAGACAACCAGGTATAGACTTGACGCTCACCTGCAGCCTTAACGTGTCTAGTGCTCTAGCAGGTCAATCTCACAATGTTTCTCTCCCATGCGGTTTTTCTTCACCTTCTCCCAGAGGAGCCTTTGCATGGGTACAGAGTCTGCATCCAGGCAATCCTACAGGACAAGCCAAGAATAGCCACCCAAAGCCTGCCAGAGGTGCGTGTTTTATTTTGTTTGTGTGTGTGAATGTGTTGCTTGACTTAATTCTGTCTGGCGCTCTACCCTTGATCTGCCCCCTTTGTCCTTATCCCCGTCTACAACCGTTTATATAACCTCCGTTACATGGTCGAGTTCCTGGGCAGAGCCTATAATCACAGTGCACTTCTCAAGGCCTCCCCGGGGGGGGGGCCGTGTTCAGACGGGATTGTGTAATTGTGCCTGCAGTCAGCCCACACACACACCATCATTTCCCTTTTTTTTGTATTTTCAAATGTATGATTATCCTCACGTAACCACGAGCGCCCTTTTCCTCCCCCCTCCCGCAGTACCTGGAGCTGCTCCGGTCGGTACAGAACCGCCCGGCCAAGTGTCTGACCATCATGTGGGCTCTGGGCCAGGCGGGCTTCTATGACCTCAGCCAGGGACTGCGAGGTGACTTTCCTCTACCCGCTGCTAAGCTTGCATGCAGACACGTACACGTAGCCCAGACGTGGCCTCCTGCCCCCCCATCCCCCCATCCCCCTTATACAGCTGCGAGTGACTATAGCATGAGACACAAAAGCTTTGCAACATACAAGTGTGGATAGATTAACTGCAGACAATTTTCTATGCAGGACAATCCTTATTATACATCCAGTTTGGGGTCGGCTTGCTCTGGGTTGGGTCGTGGGTTTAAAGAGGCCAGAGGGGACTCCAGCCATCTGCAAGCTGCAATCAGAGGCTCCACTACTGGAAGGGGAAATAAATAGAATTATGCTTGCTTTCAGGGTCTGCTCAATACAGTCTTTAGCAGGCCTCCAGCGGGGGAGGTGTGTGAATTGTGGTGGCTGATGATTGTTTGATTAGAGGAAATGGGAGTGTATGACTGTACGTGGCTGCACCGTGCCTCAGGACAGATATCCTGTGTGCACATTGGCACGAGGACGTTCATGTGCCGCTTATTCTGATGTACCGTTGTTTGTCACGCTTAGGAAAGATTATTACTCTTGTTGCTTTTTTTTCTTGTGGAAGTAATGCCTGCAGGCTATTGCAGTAGGATATTTTTATCCTTGATATGTTTTATCTTGCCTTTTTTTTATCTTAATCTCCCTTCCTACAGTGTCTTCCTGTTGTTATCGTGGGGGGCGTGGCTTTTTTAAGTGCTGCTTTATTAATGCATGGGGCTTTACCCGGAGGTCGTGTTGAAGCGCATCCTCCTACACAGATGTCCGTCTTGGTGGTAATAACCATGTTATTTGTGTTTCAGTGTGGCTGGGCATTATGCTCCCTGTGCTCGGAGTCAAGTCGCTCTCCTCCTACGCCCTCGCCTACCTGCAGAGACTCCTCATGTAAGACTGTGTGCTGTCTGTGTGTGTCGCCATTAATGCGTTCCTGGAAAATACGGCAGTAGTATAACTTGAGTTGATTATGTGACGTGGGTCTATTCACTGCTGTGTTTATGTCCTGCAGGCTTCACGCAAACCTCACCAAGGGATTCGGAATCATGGGCCCTAAAGAGTTCTTCCCTTTGCTGGACTTCGCCTTCATGCCTAAGAACGCCTTGTCATCGAGGTGGGAACAACGCAAACCAAATCGATGCAAATCTGTGGTTTGATTTGCGTCGATGGCCTGAGGTGTGCGTGTCCTTTTTAGTTTGTTTTGCCATTGGTGTTGATGTTATGTCATCATCCCTACTCTTGTTGTCCTATCCCAGCCTGCAGGACCAGCTGCGGCGGCTGTACCCACGCCTCAAGGTGCTGGCCTTTGGCGCCAAGCCGGAGAGCACGCTGCACACGTACCTACCCTCCTTCCTGTCCAGGGCCACGCTGCACTGCCCCGACGACATGAAGAGAGAGGTAAAGGGAGTCGCTCACTCACTTTGTTACTCGCTAACTTACTTTCTTGACACCAGAAAAACTGCTTCTACAGTTTTAGTGGTCACTCTGCTAACGTCGACTACAGCTAATGTCTCTCTTTGTCCGTCTGTCTCTCTCCAGCTGCTGAGCAGTATGACGGAGTGCTTGTGCGTGGATGTGCAGTCTCTAGGCGTGTGGAGGCAGCTGTACACCAAACACCTACCCCAGTCCAGGTGAGCCAAATTGGGGTGAATGGAGTGTATCCATGAGTTTCAAATGTAGTCCTATAACCTGCCATGTTGAGGACCCACAGGTGTTTCAAACTAATTAATTGGTCCTACGCCAATCAGAAACACAACTCAAATTGAAACACCTGTGTTGGTCCCCAACATGGCAGGTGTAGGACTACATTTGAAACTCGTGAATAGAAACAGGCTCACACCATGTTGGATAATGTTGAGTCGCATTTTCGTTGTTGTTGAGGTATAATAACTACTGTGTTGTTCTTCTCTCAATCCTTCTGCAGCCTTCTCTTAAATCATTTGCTGAGGTCTTGGAAGGCTTTGCCACCAAAGGTAAATAATTTTTTAGTCCAAAGAAAAGCTTCTATTGTTTAGAGAAATGTGTGGTTGGTTAGGGTGTTGACTGATCCATGATGGCTTTAGTGCTGTGCCGTGTTCCAATATCCATACTGTCCGTACTTACTAGCCTAACTGTACGTTTACACCAAAAGCTGTAAAAGATGCACTGGCGTTTATCGCTCAAAACTCTTTACATCTTTTGGTGTGAACGCACGGTAAGTTTGAGTACGTAGGGCGTTCCGATTCAGATCGGGGGGGGAAATAAGTGTACTGAAAGGACCCGGATGGTGTACTCAAAACGGTCAAATCGTGAAGTGTGGATCGCCATACACTTTTCGTACTCAACGGCAGCCATCTTAGCTACGTAGGGGAAGAGGGCGGAGCCAGGCTGAGCCAAAGTCGGCGGATTTTCCACATAGCCTGCATTAAGAGTCATTTTGTAGTTTTTATAGCTTTTATAGCTGCTAGGCGTAAAGAGTTCACCGTTCAAAGCGGGATGTTTATTGCGGGGGAGGCGGCGGCAGTCGTGATCGTAATTTCGGGTCAGTGCACCACGGAGTATTCGATTCGGAAAAACACTGACATCTGAAAATTAGCGCACTAAGTGAGTGAGGATAGTGTACTTCGTTTAAGTGTACTCATGGGAGTATGGATATCGGAACACGGCACAAGACTTGGCATAAAAGCTAAATGACTAAATAGTCAAATTAAAATAAAATACATCGTCAGTGATGAATGTTTAAGTAAACTTCATGGTCAGTGACTACTAGTGTGTAACTATTCATTGGTATGGTTGTGTACTGTAAGTTTACTCCAAAGTCAGTGATTACTAAAGTTTGAATACACTACATAGTCATGGATGACGGTTGTATAACTATACTCCATAGGCAGTGATTCCCAGTGTGTAACTATTCAGTGGTATGGTTGTGTTGCGTAGCTTCAGAGGAACCTCCAGGAGACCATCCAGTCGTTCCGGGTGACCAACGATGAGATGAGGGACACCATCGAATCGGAGGAGCTCCAGGAGTGCAACGCACTGTGTCAAGTAAGCCTGCCGGAACCAGCTCTCAGTCTCTGATGGGCACCTTTAACGCACTTTTAAACGCTATATATCTGTGGCCTTAGACTGATTTATAAATACAGTGCAAGTATTAGCAATCAGTGTTTAATTTGGGCCAAAGGCAATGGCCGCAGAGTCAAGGTGAAGCCCTGCTGGGTTGGATCCCATCGTGTTGTCATTGATTTTAGTCTCTCTAATCAGAATTTAATCCGTGTCTAAAGTCGGATGGCAGACTGTCTGGGTCCACTGGTTCAATTTCTCTTTGCTTCATGTTTGTTCTGACGATTCACGTTAGCTGGAGGCAGTGATCGCCAAGCACGTAATTGGCCAGAAAAAACCTGGCCAGTGTTAGAAAAGAGTGAAAAAAAAAAAGTGTCTATGGGTTGAAATCCACACGTGTAGACAGACTAATGTAGAAGTACTTATTGAATTCCTCTGCTGAAGCTTCATCCACTCGCGTAAATGAGTTGGTATCCTTAGTTAAACCAGAAACGAGGCATAAGCAGGTGTCTGGTTTGCAGCCCAGGCCGTGCGCCGCCATTGACCTATGAACGCATTGGGCTGACGGGGTGTGTCCCCTGTGGTGTGGCAGAACCTGCAGGTGAAGATGCGCAGTGGCGGGTTCCCCTGGTCCAGGCTGCTCATGGTGCTGTTGGTGTTCGTCGCTGGCTTCATGGCTCAGGACATCCGGTCCCACGGCTCCTTCACAGGTCGGTCTCCGCCGCACTGGGAGCTTCTCCGCGGTTCCTCGCTAATGCCCATGTACCCTGCTCACCTAGCGGCCATCTTGGTTCCCTCTTGGTTCTAAACGCTAGCTGGGGGGGGGGGGCAATAATATGCCTGCAGCATATTATTTATTATATGCTGCTTATCAATTCAGCATCCATAAACAATCCATCATTGCATTGACGATGCACAGCACTATGAAAATTAATTAATGTTTTTTTTTTCTTTTTTTCAAAGACTCAACGACGGCGCGGTATTTACACAGCTCTGGGGTGGCTGGTGTGTCGCAGCAGGCATGGAGCAAGGTGACCCTCTATACGAAGCAGGGCTTCAGGTACACACCGGATAGACATATTTGATATTCATTTTCACTGTGTTAACCCAAATGAATAAATTTAAACAAATGAATACACATTATGTAAATTATATTGATCATATATATAGATCCTATTTGAATATAATTTGCACACTGGGATCTGTCTTAATGCCCAACATTTATCAACAAGTTAGGTAATATAAAACAAAAATCCATCATCATCATCATCATCATCATCATCATCATCACAAAACGTGATGCATGCGCATTACGTTTTGTGATGATGATGATGATGGATTTTTGTTTTATATTACCTAACTTGTTGATTTATTTTTATTTTTTGTGTGCATCAGCTGGCTGGAGACCAACATGCCCTTCTACTACTCTGAGAGCGTGCGCGTGCTGGGGCCTCTGATGGAGCAGGGCCTGGAGAAGGCCAAGGCCGCCGCGGCCCTCATCGCCGAGAACACCAACCGCCTCGTCATGTGGGTCGGGGAGAAGGCGCCCCTGTGTCTGGACTGGGTGAGCCTCCCTTCAGAACGCACACTCTCGCTTCACCTTCACCTCACCGGGTCTATGTCAATCGATCGCATGGAGTTCGATCGATCTCTGGCATATCCGCTGACAGTCTGACGGAAAGGAAAAGGGTCAACATCGAGTGCTGTCTGCAGAATCTTAAAGCAACGTTCAAGCGGAAAAGAATATAAATATAATTGTTAGAAGATTAATAGAAATATGCTCAGAAGGCTTTTCTCCTTGCAGAATTATGTTTTTGCTTTTCTACTGACTGGATTCAGCATGAGAGGCGAGAGTGTCACTCAGCCATCTTATCAGATTGGCTGACGAATGGCGGCCCGGCCGAGGCCAGACTGAGTCATTGCGAAACTCAAGGTTGAGCATCTGGATGGTCTCACAGGTCTACTGTCCTGTGGCCAGCCGATTAAGCAATGTCAAGTGGCACAGAGCCAAAACGTTGTGTGTTTGTTGGTTCTCCCCCGGCGCAGGTGATCACCAACACACCGGACAGCGTGTTCCAGGCGCTGGCCTACCTAAAGGAGCTCCTGCTGCTCCTCTACCACGACGTCATCCTACCTGCCCTGGCCTTCACGGCCCAGCTGCTGCAGCGCACCTGGAACGGCCTGCGGGACTCCTGCAAGTCAGTAACCCCGGAATGAATCAATTCATATATATATATGTACCCACAAACGTACACGCATTAAGCCACGTAGACAGACAGACAGACAGACAGACCAGCTTCTAAAGCAATCATATATTTTCATAGTGCTGTGAGAGAGAGTCAGAGAGAGAGAGAGAGAGAGAGAGAGTCAGAGTCAGTCCCTCCCTCTCTCCCTCGCATTTGTTCAGAAAACCTAAAAAGAAAATTGTGGCCACAGACCGTCCCTTGCAGTAGTGCCTCTAATCAATGGTAAAACAATGTGTGCCGTTTTGTTTACTTTAAGTCCTGTGTG
>OOFH01076848.1:0-11779 GCA_900323355.1 Merlangius merlangus
GTATGGTCTGGCTGTGATCAGAATGGTCTGGGTATGATTAGTATGGTCTGGGTATGATTAGTATGGTCTGGGTATGATCAGTATGGTCTGGGTATCATTAGTATGGTCTGGATGTGATCAGTATGGTCTGAGTGTGATTAGTTTGGTCTGGGTGTGATTAGTATGGTCTGGGTGTGATCAGTATGGTCTGAGCATGATTAGTTTGGTTTGGGTGTGATCAGTATGGTCTGGTTGTGGCACAAAAGTGGAAAAGAGAGAATGTTTGAATGATCTGATTGACTGAATGTAATTGAGTTGATGCATAAGATCAGCGTACTCAGCATCAAATGAAGTGGTTGATTACTACGTCACTACGAACAACAAGAAATAATGCATTTCTTGTTGGTTTTCCTGCAAATATGTGCTTGGTACTGGAATTCTACCAAGCATACTGCGAGTTATAAAGAGCACGCTCGCTTTATAAAATTACTCCCATGTCACCCTCCGAGCTCCGTACCACAGTCAACTTCAACCAGAATTAATAATGTGTGAACATTATCAACATCAGAAACTGGATTCTATGTGAAAAACTAGTACCAAAGAAAGATTAACTGAAGATACACCTGTTGTTGGAAATAATAAATACACATAGTAATGCTCAATAGTTCTCAAGGATTCTGGATGACTATCTATGCTCACTTTTATTCCATCACTGTCGATTTTAGTGGAAGTCACTGCAAGGAGCCGGACCATGGTGCTCGGAGTCGCCCCATCCCCATGTCCCCATCAGACTTCTTAGACAAACTCATGGGCAGGACGTCTGGATATGATGCCAGGATAAGACCAAACTTTAAAGGTACTTTTGCAACTAGTATCATCTGTGTTTCTTTGCATGACTGAAGTTTTAGTAAAGGTGTTATGTTATAGATGATTATACTGAGGTCTACGAATATACATTTCTGTTATGGTACTAGAGATTATTTTTTCTATTTTCCCCCACACCACTTTCTACTACCAACGGCTGGTATACTACAGTATGGATGCTCATTGATCCAAATGAGCTGGAATAGTTCAAATCTGAATTTAAAGACACCACAATGGGCTGTTTGCGAAGTGGGTATGCATTGCACTCAAGGCCATGGTCAATATTTTGGGGTCCTGAACCGTCGCTGGGAACAGCGGTTTGTAGACAGTGATTGCAGAGCTTCAACATTTCAGAGGTGTGTCATGCACCTCTGAAATGTGGAATGCAAGATAAATCATTGTATGAATATTAAGCAAGGGCAGAGATTGTTATTATTATTATTTTTTTTTAATTATGATCATACAATGGGTAATTTTTATTATTGAAATTAAAAAACCTATCCTGTTTTGCCTCTTAAATCTCTGTCCCTTCTCTGCTTGGTCTATCACAGGTCCAGCCGTCAATGTATCCTGTAACATTTTCATTAACAGCTTTGGTTCAATTGCTGAGACTACAATGGTACGTAACAGTCATTGCTCAAATAAGCATTTTTTAAAGCTGATTGTGAATGGAATTTACCTTGTTTAATAGACCTTGTTTACCTCAAAAAAGATGGTCAATAACACATTTGACTTTGTTTGTACAATATATTTATTTCCTAATATTTTTCCCCTTCATAATTTGTTATCTTAAGTCGGTTAGTGGTAGGGGTGTGCTAAATAATCGTCATGACGATGCATCGCGATTCTAATTTTCACGATCTACTGCATCGATTGTTGACGCCAAGAATCGATTATTAATTTAAAAAAAAGAAAGAAAAAAAAAAAAGCCTATTCACTTTTTGTGGCATCAGTTTGTCCTCATATGTTTATGAAATGATATTGTTGTTATAATGGCAGCTACTTCCAAAAGGGGAAATGTTTGAATGTTTTCATTTCATTGGTTTAAAAGGACCACTGAGGCCATGTAAACGGCACTGATTATCCTTATTTTGTTATTTTAAGTTTTATAAATCCTTAGCACTTCTTGTCAGTATATCCAGTAATAGTCGTTTCAATAAATACAGCTATGTATGAATTGAGTTGCTTTGAGTTATCAATTGAACACACTATCCAGATCATACACAGCCAGTCAGCCACTGGTAATGGCTTCATTTTTTTTTAACAGTGTTCAGTGAAAATTCGCAATGCATCGCAATAATTCAAGTATGGCGATGCATCGTGATAGAATCGCATCGTGGCATGTGAATCGTGATACGAATCGAATCGTGACTTCTTTGGCAATACCCACACTGAAACTGTTTTGGTCCACCAACACCTGACGTTTTCAGAGACATTTGACAACGTTTGACTCTCCTAAGTGGATCCATTTGGCCACCTGTGCGTCTCCTAGTGTAGGCAGGGAATGAACGCTTATGTAAATGGAGCGCTATAACCAAACACTGTTGTATCGATGTGAGGTAATGCAGACTTGTGTCCTGGGTGTGCCCATCAGAGACGAACCGGAAAGGGGAAAAAGGCTTTTTGTACGGACACACACAGTTTGACTGTGTGGATTAATGGTGCTTTTTGAAAATGCTGCTAAAAGGAGCTCATAGAAAACAGCAGCATTCTTAGATCTAGCTGGAGCAGCGTGGCTATAGCATCTGTCTCTGCTACAGGAGGAGGCCATCACCAAGAGAAGAGCTGAACTACTGGAGAAGATAGCCTCGGAGCAGGCAAGAGGACAATCAGTGAGCAGAAAACACACCCAACCATGCACACACAAGCACACACAGATTCGAAACATGTGCACGCACACACACAGACACAGAAACACACACACAGAAGCACAAACACACACCACAGACACAAACGCATGCAGGAACACACGCACACACACACACACACACACACACACACACACACATAGAAAACATGTGCATGCACACACACAGACACAGAAACACACACACAGAAACACAAACACACACCACAGACACAAACGCACACACATACACAAAAGCACTATTAAATTCAATGCAGCACAACCAACATCTAAACAGACCGATCCTTCACTCAGCAGAAAAGAGGCAGTGATGAGGAGGAGGATGACGATGAAGACGAAAAGTCTGGTGACAACGTAGAGGAGGAAATGGAGGCCATACTGCGGGATGAGTTCCCTCCAGAGGAGGACGAGGAGGATGACAGTGGGGGTGAAGAGAGCGAGGAGGCGGCCGCTGAGAGGCTGGAGATGAAGATAGGACTGTGCTTAGACATGGACGACAACGGCCTCTCCGTCGTAACGGTACAGACTTCATAAACATCTGTTAATGTCATCTTTAAAGAGGGAGGAAACAATACCAATTTGTTTCTGCTGTCAGTAAATGGTTCATGATGACTAATGGAATTGTGATTCCTGGTTTTGATTCTTAATGGAAATGTGTTCAGTGCACATCAGTGTTGTTTGAATGCAATCAAAGCAGTGCTTCCAAATGACCAAGAAACACCAAAGAGCTCTAAATGTTTTTCAAATGTCCAACTAGGAAATCCTGGTTGAACAAAGCATCCCCAACGTGTCTGTGAAAGCAGCCCGGACCCTGCAGAGTGTCCGCACCCAGCTGCTCCAGGTGATCCAGCCCCTGCTCGCTAACAGGGACTCCCTCTTCCAGAGGTGCCAGCCCCTCAGCTACAGCCTGGCCCGCAAGCTGCTGCGAGCCTCCTACAAGTCCCACAGTGCCTACCGCTGCTGGGACCCTGTCAAGGTGAGTCCAACACTGCCTGATTCATTCAGGCATCAGCAGATGTTTGACCTGATATGTAAAGTATACAAAGACACCAAAAATGTACTATAAGACACACTTACAAGCGCAGTAGCCGACAGAATTGTCTTTTACAATGTTCTTGGCGTTCACGACTACTGGAGCATCGTGTTGTGAGCTACAGGCAAAGTTGTTTCCTTTTAAGTTTTGTAAGAGTTATTTCTTTACCGAGAGACGTATAACTTGTAGGAGCACTTTGTGAAGTCAAAAGAGTCACTCAATACAATCACAATCCAATACAGAAATATATACATTATTACCATAAGCTCACTCTGTTTGTGTCTGTCTCTCTGTCTCTGTCTCTGTCTCTGTCTCTGTCTCTCTCTCTGTCTCTCTCTCTGTCTCTCTCTCTGTCTCTCTCTCTCTCTCTCTCTCTCTCTCTCTCTCTCTCTCTCTCTCTCCAGTATGTAGAAGGAGACCTGATCCAGCCAGTCCACACCCCATACGCGCTGCTCTTCCACCACTACATATATTTATTTGCCTCCAAGGCGACCCGCAACACCTTCATGCTCAACCCCATCAAGTACCTTAGGCAGAACAAGCCCAACCCCTCACTACCCATTAGAGTGGCTGTGATCGGTCCGCCCAAATCTGGGAAAACCACAGGTTAGAGTCAAGTGTGTCAGAAGCCACCGGGCAATAGCCCTTTTTCCTTTCCTTCTTTCTTTCCTTTTTTCCTTCTTTCCTTCTTTCTTTCTTTCTTTCTTTCTTTCTTTCTTTCTTTCTTTCTTTCTTTCTTTCTTTCTTTCTTTCTTTCTTTCTTTCTTTCTTTCTTTCTTTCTTTCTTTCTTTCTTTCTTTCTTTCTTTCTCTTGCCGTCTTTCTTTCTTCTCATGCCAACACCGTACCTCCTCTCGTCCTGTCAGTGAGCCAGATGTTTGTCAAGGAGCACGGCCTTGCGCGGCTCTCCATCGGCGGGGCCATGCGCATGGTGCTGAGTGCTCAGGGCCACACGGAGCTGGCTGCACAGATGAAAAGGCACCTCTCCTCGGGCCTCGCCGTGCCAGACGAACTGGCTGTCCAGTGCCTGGAGGTGGCGCTGATGAGCCAGGTGTGCGGCACACGAGGGTGAGATGTAGGAGATGTAGGCAGCGGGGTTGTTGAGATATGGTGGCTTTAAGTCTGCCATAACATTACATAGGAATTCTTCACAAAAAAGAGAATTCTTGAATTTGAAAGAAATGGAAAAACAACAATGTTACTGTGTGTGTTTGTGTGTGTGTGTGTGTGTGCGTGCGCGTGTGTGTGTGCGTGTGCGTGTGTGTGTGCGTGTGGTCACTAACATGGGTAACATGGGTTGAAAAATAAGAAAAGCTAAGATGTGTTTCTTACCTTGCCAGCTACATCCTGGACGGCTTCCCTGTGACCCTGCGGCAGGCAGAGCTGATGGAGGCTCGCAGCATCATCCCCATGGCGGTGCTGGAGCTGGCGCTGGACACTGCAGAGGTGCTCAAGAGAGGCCTGCTGGACAAGAGCCGACCCAACAAGTATAGCACAAACCTCAACAACAGCAGACTCTGACGTCTGAAGTCTTGGGCTAATAATATTTAGTCATGAATGTTACTGGAACAGGACGAACACAACAGGATTTTCTGAGCTGCTCTGGCAACCCGACTCTAACCCTGCATCCTAGGCCTCACCCGCTGCCCGACAGCTCTGAGATCCTCCACATCCGGAACGCTCACTACAAGCAGGAGGCGTTGGCAGTGAGGCTTCACTTCCAGCAACAGTACGGGAACTGGACCCTGCTGGAGGGCTCCAGGAGCACATGGTGGCTCTGGAGCCAGGCTGTGGAGGAGATCCGCCTGGGCATGGATCACATCCACAGCTACTTGGACAGGAGCAGTAAAGGTAAGACTGGAGCGATGATCTACCTACGTATACTAGGGGTGTGCACGGGTACACGTGTACACGTATAACCGGTTAGTAAATCATAACCGTTTAGGAAAAATAAGTAAACGAAAACCCAAAAAAAAACAACACTGCGCCATTGTTTCAATGGGAATCGCGACGGTCTATACTTTCAACATAAAGTTTACATATTTATAATTCGAAATTCGTCCCAGCCTTTATACCACAGATACTCTAGGGTCTATAGCATATAACCACATTTTCTGATTTTCTTTTACGATCATTCGTAAAATGGCGGATGCTCGCGCATCCGCCGTGTTGATAAACAAATAATCCCCCTTTAGCGCGACTGCGGTCCACTTTTAAAATAAAATAAAAAATTCATTAATTAAAGGTTGGGTATGGAATTCTCTTTTTTGGCCATTTTTGCAAAATTACTTGAAATCCTTATTATAACCCACTTACAGCCACCGAGTTAGAAGTACTGACATGAAAATTAAACAAGTCAATCATCTGTGGAACGGGCAGGGCTCGAAAAACTCCAGCCAATGATTTCCAGACCCACCGAGTTGCATTGGACAGTAAGTACATCAATCAAACGGTCGTACTGCACTCCCCCTCCCCCGCTCCCCGAGCGTGACCCCTTCGTGCATGTACTCAAAGCTTGTGACCGAGAGCAAGCTTCTGTTTGTTGTTATCCTGCGGTAGCTAATGGAGCTAGCTAATGGCTCGGTCTCACGCATCTGTGTTCGAGCTCGTGCATGATTGCGTATCCCTGTACTTGGAATGGGTGGAGTCAGAGTCAGCGTTGAAGGAGAGGGGCTAGGACCATTTGAGTTGTGTATTATCAAAATCTGCTGGCGTTTCGCAAATCCCATACCCAACCTTTAAGGAACAGGCTAAATCAGCAGTCAAATGTGATTAAACTTTGTTCCATAATACACAAAAATATATAGTTATACAAGCAATCACATTGCAAGAGTCAATATCATTACTATAGCAAAATGTAAACCTATAATCTGCAATTCATGCTGATAGTGGATGGCCTTCAGCCCTACAACATTTGTTTTGATTTCGGTAATGCTACTTCCCACCACAAGCTAACTCCACTGGAAACACTGTAATCTTTTCCATTCCCATAGCGAGGGGCTGTTGTTTCTGTGTGAAATGCTTTTTATAATAAAGTGGAAGAAGAGCCATATGCAGCTTTCAAGTGTATTATTACACTGAGTTAAGTCGGTTTCCCAACTTATGGAACCTACACTGGACTGTGTCCTACAGTGTACTGGCTTCACAAAATGAATCCATACTGTATGCAACAATGGTGGTAGAACAGTATAAGACTCAAACATTGGCCCACACGTGCTGGTGATGTCCATTTAACGAGAGTTTAAAGCAACACAACCTTTCCTCCACTCCTACAACTGTTTTATTCAATCAAACAGAAACTCCACCTAGAGAGGGTTTAAAAGGTCTCCAGGCGTTCGTCACCAGCTGCCCAGTCACAACCTCACACTCAGTGACACGACAGGGCTAATGCTAGCAGGGAATCTGTTCACAGCATGTGGACATTCCTCCCAGCTCTCCTGGGCACCCTGGGTCAGAGAAGGGCACCCCTCCCGTGTTCAACAGGAAACAGTGGAAGGCTGAGAGAGTCATTGTGATCTCTGCCAAGAGCTAATCTCTTAAGTCTCTCGCAGTTCAGCGACATGGAGCTGTGTTAAGCTTGCTCAAAATAACAATAACAAACGGAAGCATTTTTTAGATGTTCTTCAAAGTTCTGTGGCAAAGTATGGTAAGAACAGCCAGTTACTGCAGAACGCCCTCAACTTGACTCAATATTATAACATCCTGTAACACCTCTGGTATAATGCATCAAGTATCTTCATTGTAATGTTAGCGGATGAATATTAAATACATACATTATACATGAACTGTGTAAAACTAAAACCATTCTCTGAATAATGCCTAAATGATGTGGGGCTGGAAGGCGGTACTCACGGTGTCCCCTATCTTCAGGTCAGAGCACTTCCGGAGGCCCGGCAGCGGCTGTCCGTCCTGGCAGGTGGCGGTGAAGGCCAGACTGATGTCCTCTGGTTGGTCCGACACGGTCAGCTCCACTTTTGACCGGATGTTCTGGAAGGGATGAGCATGTTCCACTTATTTGTTAATAATCTTAATGGATAGGAAAAAAACAAAACAAACAAAAACAAACAAAACACAATTTTAATACAATAAACATTCAAGACAACTAGAAGTTTTCCGAGCCCTTGTGCATCAAGTTAGCATGCCAACATTTTGCAGATCCTTGAAACCTAAACTGTGTTAATGTGCTACCACACAGCTATTCATAATAAAACCACTGGTAGATGTTTGAGTCTGCTAGCAGGCTGGCTGGATGGGCAAAAGGCCTCAAGTGAGGCAAGTCTTAGAATTGCTTAGGCAGGTTGCCACTGCTAATTTACACCATCTGTAAACCTCAGAGTGGGCATGGATCCAGGTCATATATACACAGGGGGAGAGACACGACAGCTTGTACAACATGTGTCAAATGAAACACTTACGCACAGACTGCTGTGAAGAACACAGCTGCAAAGTCCCAAAACCATCAACGCACACAAACAAACGTTGTCACACTCACGCACTTAAGACACTTAAGTCGGTTTTGAATAAAACCCTTTCTCATTTTGAGTGGTGTGCGTTACCAATCTCAGGTTGGGGAATACAGTTTAGCAGCTTGGATGGGAATAACATCAGAGGGTTGATATGTTCTCCTGAGCACAGAGCCTCCCACTGCTTTATTTAGAGAGGGCACACTGCCCCTTTCCTGTTGCCATCAGACGCAAGAGTACTTCTTTGCGGCTTAAAGGGGCAAGGAGAACTGCTGTGCCTATGGACAACACTGACTTAACAACAATGATGATGATTTAGATATGGTCAATTAATTTGTATTACTCCACTGTCATTGAACCTGTTAATTAAGGAAGGGAAGGTGTTTGTTTTTTTAGGGGTTTTTGGGGTATTTGTGTCATTGGAATGAGGACAGAAGATTACCTCCACAATTATGAACCTCTCTTGTTTGAGTGTGGCTAAATGAACAGGGAATCTGCAGGTTTCAAACAGTTCAAAGACTTTTTAACATGTTTATTCAGTTAAACTTAAAGCACAAATTAATAAAATTGTATTACCCAATGGCTGCAATCCTCAACCTTGAATTGTTTTTAAATAAACAAAATTATTTGTTTGGATATTTGTTCTTATTTGTTTAACTCGTGCACGCCGTGGGACGCAAATGAATAGCTATTTCACGTTAAATATCGATGTTTGATACTTATTGGTTGGAGGTTTATTATTTTTCATCTCCAAACTGTCCAAAAACATAATTAAGACCTATTTAAAACTTTTTTATGCCTTTTGATGGCCTTCAATTTACATATCTAATTTCATGACCTTTTAATATGTTAAATATCTCCTTGGATACACAGAATTGAACCCTATTTGAAGCCTCAATACAAGGCTCCTTTAAAACCACACATCAATTCACCTTTCCTACAATCCTCACATTCATATAAGAAGCATCCATTCTTTACTTACGTTGTAGGCATTGACGATCAATTGAATGATGTTCTTTGAGTCCATGTCGAGGATTTCAACTGTCGTTCCCGGAATGAGGGCAGTATAATTCTTCAACAAGGCAAAAAAAACACAAAACACAAACAAAACACACAAGGGGAATTACTTCATGATCAAATCATTAATACGCATTAACTGAGCAACAGATAGAAAGAGAAAACTACCTTGTAAATGACGTAATACCTCCTCGTCACCGCAAAGATGAGATAGATATTATTTTCGGCCAGTTTTTCTCCAAGCAGACCGAGAGAGGGATAATCCTGTGGAAATAGAAACATTTCTCAATCATAACAGAAAAAAAACCTTTGGCCAGACAGGAAGTGGGTGAAAGGAAGTCATCACCATACTGATAACAGTTTTATGTTTACATAGGACTCCCTGCCAAGAGAACGAGTTAAAATAAGAGAGGCTAAAGGGCAGAGTAAGAGAACCAGCGTCTTATTATATTTCACTCATTCTATTACCCGTCTGTGAGCACAGGCTTCTGCAGTTAACTGCTGCCGTTTGTGGTGGTCTTTGTGGCCCTGAATTTGAGTCAATGTGCGGGGGAATTCTAGGATCTGACCAATGACAACTATTCAATTGAATCCATTCTAATTTATTTGGGTGGGGAAATCCAGGCAAAGAGAAAAAATCTCAATCCACTACATACAGACGGACGGATTCAATTCGAAATTCCTGACTTCGTACTAACAGAATTTCCGCTCGTCCTTAATCAAATAAAATTAGCCATTGGCCGAAGTTATTGTGGAATAACTGACTTTAGAAATCTGTGTCTGTTTAAGCCCCTGCAAATGTTTAGCAGGGTTTAAGTGCTTTAATACAGAGATCCACATTTACAGTTTATTGCCGTTCAGTTGATTTCTTTGAAGGCACTATTTGCTCTGTGTGTTAGTGGCATCACAGTAGATGCACATAAAGCCAATTAGGTTTTACTAAGAGCCATTGGCCAATCACATGATTCTCAATAATATTAATCTACAGTATATCCATTCTGGGGTAGTGTGGTTGTATGTTTGAAATACAACCACACTGTTTTTATATACAATATGCATGAAAATGAGAGAACTTTAACTCAGTTTAAACAGGGCCTCTTTGTCTAGCAATACGCGTCGTAACACAATACATGTGCCACTGCTGTCAAACGACTACAAAAAGAAGCAGGATACAACACTGCACTTTCTAGAAGGTGGCTAATCTCTTCTTCCAGTCTCAGATGATCCGATTAAATGTGGAGCTGTATTGTCGCCACGGCTACCATCTGGGTGGAAGCACTGTTCTCGTTGTTCTTGTCCAGGTGACACTCTCCGTCGTTGGGATTGACCAGCCCTCCCAGCTTCCCGTCCAGGGCCAGGTGGGGCACGTCGTCCGTGGCGAACACCAGCAGGTGGAAGGCCTCCTTCCTCCAGCCGATCTCCTCCTGGTGGGGGTTTGGGAGGAGCAGGGCAGAGGGATCAGAAACGCCGCCCCTATGCAACACTTGAGATCCATTATCGTGACGCGTGGATACGCTGGGGCTTCATATGAACAGGGAGAGGTTCTGTATGGTGGATTTTTACAATATCGCAGTCAACGATTTATTATACTATTGTATGTATATCAATGCAGATAATAGACATATTGGAACATAATTGCAAGAGCCTGAAACCTTGCATTATGAAGCCATTTAAAATAAACAGCAAATTTGTGAAATACAATCAAATATACATTCAATAGAACGGACATGACATCACCTGCCTTTTCCTTGTTAAAAAATAATCCAGAGCCACCCAGTGCAGGCCCGGCCACGGTCAACTCCACACAAAAGGAGCAGACAATAGAACAAGTGAGGGTTTGACAGGGCCGCTGACTAATGCCATAGGGCTCATCAAACAGAACCGTTGTTGCAACACCAGAGGTATGAACACCACTATTTACACTTCCAGTAGTTCCCTAAACCCCGGCTACAGTGCACAGCGGCCAGGTGTTCTTCTCTGGTTAATAAAAGGGCCCTTTTGAAGTGGCCACCAGAGGAGTGGCCGTATCATTCAGCCTTCGCAGTCTACAGATAGACCACGCCAGGAACTTTGTGTTCCTATCACGACCCTGGTGGGTTCGGTCACCATCAGCCCCTCTTGAGAGATTAGGAGACACCCCTTAAAATTTGCAGTTTCTGCTGGCGCTGTGGTTCACCTCAACCTCACAGGGAAGTGAAATTGAATAATAAAAAAAATACTTTTGCAATATATATATATATATATATATATATCGAAACACATTTTCTATATTTTTTCTTCGTGCTGGGAAAAGTGACCCTATTGCCTTCAAATACCGGTAATGTAATGATTCCTTACACTGGATAAAATATAAATATCATCACCCCGCACCCCCCCGCAGAACGTGGCAACGGAGGAGTTCCAGTAGACTTAATTACAAGGCCGAAGCTACTGGAGGGGAGGAGGAGGATAGGGAGGAGGCTATCCTTCACTTCCTGTGGGAGACAATTAAACCAGGGGAGCCCCTGTTACAAGATTGCGACCTTGCTGGTCAAGTCTTTCTCTTGCATGACCAGCT
>OOFH01077010.1:0-13175 GCA_900323355.1 Merlangius merlangus
GAGGGCGCCCCCCACACATTTGCCGCTCTAGGCGACGCCTAGGTCGCGTATGCCGAGCGCCGGCCCTGGTTTCGGGGCAGAAGAAGCTGTAGCGGCCGGTGATGCAGCAGCACAGCCACGGAGTTTTACGCATTCCTCATACTGCACTTTGTGCCGCTGCTGTAAATGGTGGAATGGATTTGTCGTGCTTCCACTTTTAGCCGCAACGGTTTTGCTACACTCTCTACAGATTACCTGCTGCTCATCTGTTTTTTTAAACCCGAACTATTTCCATATTATGGGAGCCGTTGTTTCTCCTCTTTGAAACAATTTCATCTCACGCCGCCGTCTCGTTTTCTTTACCGGCGGCGGTATCCTCCAAATCATGCTTGTTGTGTTTGTGAGGGGTCGGCGGGGGCGGGAATAAAGCGTCTTTGCACATGGCACGTTCGGAAGGACAGAGTGGGAGGGGGAGGGGTCGCGCTCACGCAGTCTCCAAGGCAAACGCAAACGCTTGATGCGGAAACGGACCATTTTAACGCATATATCGATATAAACGATATTGTAAAATCTTGTATCCCCTTGGAAATTATATCGATATATCTTACATAGCCGATATATCCTGCAGCCCTAGCTCAGTCCAGTTTTTTTTAACTCATCAAAAACATCTACATGGTAATTTATAGGCCTAAAATGTGATATTTTAATGATATATACTGTATGTCTGTAGTTGATTAATTCTTCATGAATTAGGTTTCATACTTCTTAATCAAAATTTTTTTTTTTTTTTTAAAAAGGCATAAATAATGCAACTTCATTGATAAGAACTATAGAATATCCCGAACCTAATCCTCTTATTTCAAGTATTCTTGCCAATACTGCATCAGGATATTTGTCATAATGCATGGAGTCAGTGATCTAACATCAGATGATATTGTATGATAACATCAGATGTTATTGTACGATGAGTCCTAATACTTCCCTAAGATGATCCCAGTAATGCTCCGTAGAGGGGGGCCCACTCCATCGCTACATGAGTGTGTTCTGTGAGCGGGCCAGCACATCAACAAAAAAAGAACCCGTTTGTCTGGACAAAGAAGAGGGCCGCAGGGAAGAGCAGAAGGAGTCATACAGTTTGGGGTACCAGCCAGGAGAGAGACACAGAGTTGAGACACAGGCGGTGTGTGACAATGGGCTACATTAGTTCAGAGAATCAAAGCGCTTTGATAACGACCCATTCATAAGACACTATTCAACAGTCGTGGTGGGTGTCAACGCTACTCTATCATTCGGAGCACTTTGGACTGCCCTACTCGCCCAGGGACAAAAGAGACCATGGCTCATAACATCAAACAGAATGCTACATTGGCCCCTTCACAGGGCCCTTCTGTGTCCCCACAGGGGCCTCTGGCGTGTGTGTGCTGCTGTGTGGATGTTTTGGGTTCTGTCTGCCCAGTGGTTAATGTCCGCGTCTGAGAGAGGGTTAAGCAGCTTCTCGGACACTTGTAGGATAATGCCACATTGTGTGGCGCATTTCACTGTACAACATCGCTTTTTAGACAACCATAAACAAAAACATGCCATGGTAAGGGGTGCATATCATTCGCAGCATCCATTGTTGTTAACGCTCATCATACATAACAACAACGCTTATAAATTGCCGTATGTCGTAACCATGCCGAAAGCACGTACCCCTCCTTCCTAGAACTCTCAGCACAAAACACGTTTCTCTTTATTTCATAGTGAACCCCCTGCTGAAACAGGTTCACTTCAGCAGTTGTGTGTTGTGGTTTGTGTGTTGAATTCATTTTAAATATTGGTATACATGGTTGACTATATTTATTTTCACAAGGCAGGAGCAGTACTGGATGTGGATCGTTGAGAGTCCAATGATGCACATCAGCACCACTGAGGGACAAAGAGTGTTAACTGGCTTTTTACTGTAGGAAGTCTGTGGCAAAAACTGCTGGGGGTCACGTTGTGCCGAGTCTTGGCTGCCTCCAAAACACTCAAATCAAGGCCTGTGTGGGCATAGTTCCTTGAATACTGCGCTCTGTTACCCTTCAAAGCGCAACTTAGCCACACTCTACAGGGAATCTATGGAAAAACAACTTTAAGGTTTTTTAACCTAGTAGTGGCTCTTTGTTTTCTAGGTTACAAAGACGATATGTTGCTGTTTTTGATGATTTGCAAGTTATCCACTTGTTATAGCCCCTAAACATGTCTGGTCAAAAAGATCCAATGTTGATGTTTTCCTCTCAATTTCCCACCACAGGGACAGACCAAATGGGAGCCAGCAGCACAGCTCTATTGAATAGTTCAGCCTCACATAAGATTGCAGCTGGTGCAGTGGTTTGCATTAAGCAATTGGAGAAGACAGCATGACAGATAAGTTCTGTCCAACTAGATTTGGTATAATGGAAGTTCTATGCGAATAACCCTCGTATCACTGGGACTCAAAAGACGTATTAAGTTGTCCCATATAGCATATTTTGGGGTGCAGCCACAACAAACCCATCACGTCGATCCATAAAGGGTATAATCTTTTTCACATCACTGTTAAGCAAACATAAACGAGACGTACATGTTGAAAAGAGAAAAACATACCATGAAGCCGGCGAGCCGTCCTGTATGACAGTCATGACATGGCTCAAACAGTGAAACTAATCGGCTTCCATTCTTACAAATAGTTAGTAAACACAGCCCACTATTGTATCACAAAACAGAACATTTGTTAATCGTAGAGATGGGTAAACGATAGGCCACATCTTGTTTATCTGGAGACTCTCTGGGCTAACGTAGCTAGGTCGGCTAGCCAGCGGTAGTTCAGTGAATGCTATCAGAATTCAATAAAGTACATTTTATTTGTATAGCCCTTAATCACCACAACAGTCCAACTATTTATGACACTCCCCCCTGACCCTAGCCCCAAAGAGAATAAGAAAAAACACCCTTATCAGAAGTGTTCGTGAGCTAGCCGTTAGGGCTAGCTGTGAGGAGCTAGCTCTCTGGACCTCCACCTCCAGGTCAGCGCCATAGCTCACCTTCTGCGATCACCCTCTTAATCCTCAGTTTCATGTCACCAAGCTCCACGACTTGTCCCACGAAGTCATTCTGGTCCCGACCGGCCCCTCCGGACGAACCGGGCCCGGCTAGGAAATCAAGTGCGGACTGGAAGAGGGACATTTTGTCCTGCTGCCCTCCCGCCAGGCTCACCCAGAAGCTCGGTTCAGGTAGCGGACGATAGACGTCTTAAACCCCCAGGGAATACTCCAAAGAACACTGACGGGTTTATCGGTTTGAATTATTAAAACAGATAGCCAGGCGTTTTGACTCGGGGTACAAACATGATCCTCTACCTAGCGGTGTGAACAGGCCGACGCACCATCGCTACTTCCGCGACAGGTGCTGACGTCATCACGGGGTTGTCAGTCAGGAGGTCAGGCGCAGGAGATAACGTGGTGGTCCTCCTGTCAAGATCATTGTCTGATCAAATCATACATCATACACTTAATTGTTATTAAATGTGTTAAGTGACAACCGATCGAAATGTAAAATATATTGGTACGGGTACGGATTTATTTTTTTTATGCCTGTTTTGGGTTATTCAAGCTGTTCATCTGTTCTGTATTACCTACATTGACCCATAGATGGACATCTATGTGCAGGTTTGGCATGGGTTTCAACATTATATACACCCTGGTCCTATTGAGGTTCCACAAAAATATTTCTGATGAATCGAAGAATGATAGAATAGAATCACGTGGGAAATAACTAGGCTCCTCTTTTTTTCTTTTAAGAAATGGACATGCTCATCCACCACTTTTGTGATCTGATCTTTGAGAACTTTTTGGAAAGCCCATTCACTCAATCCAATCTTTATTCTATTTTGTGGTTGTTGCAGAAATTGTGGAATTGTACACATACAGATAAAACTTCTATACTCAATGTTCCATTCAACTTTCCTCTTTGGTAAAAGTAGGCCTACTTGATAATATAACATACGGTAATGATAACTTGATTGTGAGGATATACACAAATACACATGAAAAACGTATTGAGCAACCAATCATGTTTTCTGTGTAGCATTTTGGTTTTAAAGAATGCTGATAATCCAGTTTAGTTTTTCTTTGAGCTTCTCATTGGGCCGTTGTATGTTTGGCTTACCATGAAGACAGTGGCAGATATCAAGTTTCAGGATTTAGGATGAACTGAAATAGGAAATACTCTATTCTGATTGAAGATCCTTCTTCACCTTCCAAACGAAGTGATTACATCTGGGAAAAACGATTTTCCAATATACATTACTCTGTATGCTAAATTGTATTTAGCACCTCTAGGGACGTTCACAAACCTTTCAAGTGACAGCCCCCTGCAAGGCAGCCGGACCAGACACTGTCTCCCCTCCCTACACTCACTACATTGAAGCTGTCTCAAGTGTTCACAGGCAACATTAACACCTCGCTGGTTGAATGCACCTACCACCTACCATCTACCATCACCCCGTCCTCAAAAAGCAGACCACAAAAGACCAGATGTCTTAATGACTGCAGACCAGTCACCCGGACCTCTGTGGTTAGGGAGCCCTTTGCGCGCCTCGTGCTGACTCACCCACCACAATGCCAACCCCCCTCCTCGACCCACTGTATTTCCTCTAAGGATCCAACAGGCCTTTAGACGGTGCAGTCTAAACGGGACTCCACCTCATCCTCCAGCGCCTAGACTCCCCCGGCACCTACGCCAGGAACGCATTCAACCCCATCACCCCAGCTCAGATCCAGGACAAACTGTCCCAGTTGAGCGTGCCCAAGTTAAGCTGCAGGTTGGATCACTGAGTACCTAAACCACGGGAAGCAGCACGTGCGACCGGGTAAGCTTGTCTCTGAGCCTCGGACCGTCAGCACCAGAGCCTGCCCAGGTTGTGTTCTCTCTCTTCCCCCTCTACACCAACAGCTGCTCCTCTAGTCAGCCTTCTGTCAGTCCTGAAGTTTGCGGACAACACAGACCTCATTAGATTAATATCCAATGGAAATGGGTCCGCCTACAGAAAGGAATTGGATCACCTAGCCACATTGAACCAACTCGAGCTGAACCCTCTAAAAACTAAAGATTGCAGTAGATTTCAGGAGCCCAGCCCCAGCCACCCCCTTCATCATGTGGAACCCTCCAGTTTACACCATGGAGTCATTCAGATCCCTGGGCCCATTTGTTCAAAGCAACATTGGATTGGGTCACCTTGATCCAGATACAAACATCCAGGATTAACAAATGGGGATTACCAGTGCTCTGGATAGGACTACCCTATGTAACATGTATAACAATGTAGCCTACTGGCTATGTAAAGAAAAGCAGGTAGAACTAGAATATGCGGTGAGTGCTATAGTGCATGCAAAGTGAGAGGTTGGAATTATATGTTAGTACGGCCACATAGTTTAAGAAGTAAATACATTTTAAATGGATTAAATGAAGTGAAGGGATGTGAACAGAGTCTAAATCATTGGTTCTCAAAGTGAGGCCCGCAGAAACATTCCTGGCGGCCCGCAATGACATACATACGGAAGAGGATTAGGGCCACACATAAGAAAAAAAATAATTTCTGACTTTAATCTCAGAATTCTGACTTTAAAGTCAGAATTATCAGAGGTTGGTCCTCACAGGTACCCGTAGTTCTGACTTTAAAGTCAGAATTCTGAGATTAAGGTCAGAATGCTGACTTTTTTTCTCAGAATTCTGAGATTTAAAGTCAGAATTCTGACTTTTTTCTCAGTATTCTGAGATTAAAGTCAGAATTCTGAGTTTAAAGTCAGAATTCTGACTTTAATCTCAGAATTCTGACTTTAATCTCAGAACTCTGACTTTAAAGTCAGAATTCTGATTTTAATCTCAGAATACTGAGAAAAAAATCAGAGATTAAAGTCAGAATTCTGAAAATAAAGTCAGAATTTAATTATTTTTTTTATGTGTAGCCCTAATCCTCTTCCGTACATACAGATGTAAATTTAAAAAAAAGAGAAAAAAAAAGTTTTTTTAAAAATAATTATTATATCAATATTGATTTAAACAAAAATGAATAAATATAAAGAGAAAAGTCAACTCTCTAGCTTTCAATTAATTCCTGTTACATTTGTTAGTTTTAATCTGACTGTAAATTAGACGTTTCCCGCCAAAAAAAATTCCTCTGCTACTTGACCTCAGTGCTGCATTCGACACTGTAGACCATACAATACTTTTGGACAGGTTAGAAAACTGGGTGGGGCTTTCAGGCACAGTCTTAAATTGGTTCAGGTCCTACCTACAAAATAGGAACTACTTTGTTTCCATTGGCGACTTTGTATCAGAATCAACCAATGTGACATGTGGAGTCCCACAAGGTTCGATCTTAGGACCCTCTTTGTTCAACATCTACATGCTACCACTAGTATTGGTATTTTGCAAATCATGCAAAATACCAATATTGACCATCATTGCTGTACTGATGACACACAAGTATCGCTTTCACCAAATGATCTATGGGCCTACCCATAAAAAAAACCTTTTGCACTTAAATGCAATCTACAAAAATTGAATGTTTTGGTTTTTAAATATCCGGAAGAGCAAAGAAATAAAATGATGAATTTATAATTAAGTTGATGTGAATCGAATCGAAATCGTATCGTGACAGACTTTTAATATCGCCAAATATGGTATCGTTGTCCAATGAATCGATTTAATATCGTATCGTGATGAAACCAGAGATTTACCCCCCTACAAATCGGCCCATAGATCTGCTGTGCCAGTGCATTAAGCAAGTGAAAGACTGGATGTGCCGAAATTTCCTTCAACTAATTGAGGACAAAACAGAGATAATTGTATTTGGTTCTAAAACGGAAAGGCTTAAAGTAACCCAACACCTTCTCTGTCCCTGAAAACCTCAATCAAAGCCAAAAATCTAGGGGTTATCATGGATTCAGATTTACATTTCGATAGTCACATCACAATCAGTTACGAAATCTGCATATTATCACCTTAAAAATGTAGCAAGACTTAGAGGGCTCATGTCCACCGAAGACTTGTACATGCAAAAACTTGTACATGCCTTTATCACTAGTAAGCTTGATGACTGCAATGGTCTCCTAACAGGTCTCCCAAAACAAACTCTGAGGAAGCTTCAGCTTGTTCAGAATGCTGCTGCTAGAGTTCTAGCAAAGACCAAAAAATTTGAAATCGTTACATTGGCTTCCTGTAGGTCAGAGAATTGATTTTAAAATCATGTTGCTAACCTATAAATCCCTACATGGTTTAGGACCAACATTTTTAACTGATATGCTTCCACTACATAAGCCTTCTAGACCACTAAGATCCTCTGAGACCAATCTGTTAATTATCCCCAGAGTAAACACGAAACATGGGAACACAGGATTTAGTTACTATGCAACAAATAGCTGGAATAAAGTCTCTGAGGATTTAAAACTTTCCCCAACTCTGAGCATCTTTAAAACAAGACTGATGACTTTTATGTTTGCTTTAGCTTCTGCTAAATCTTAAATACATTGCACTTTCTAAAAAGCTTTTCTAACTTTGCCTTTATTTTCTATTTTAATACTAAAATGCCTTTTTTAACTTTCTATTTTACTAATTTCTTTGCATACGTTTTCTTTTACTTATCTATTATTTTATTTTATTGTATGACAATGTTTATATGTGAAGCACTTTGAGTCTGCCTTGTGTATGAAAAGTGCTACAGTATATAAATTTGCCTTGCCTTGCCTTGCCTTTGGCGGCCCTCAGTCAAGTTTTGGGTTCCTAAATTGGCCCTCAGCTGTCCAAACTTTGAGAACCCCTGGTCTAAATGAAGTAAACAATGAAAAAATCCAAACTATTTTAAAATGTAAATGATTGGGAACAAATAAAAGTGAAGAGAGAAACAAAGTGTGTGTGTGTGTGTGTGTGTGTGTGTGTGTGTGGTGTGTTAGTAACTTGGAAAAGTATGTTATAGATGTGAACGCTGTAGTGTTCACACTCTAGATATTGAAATCTTTATTATTATTCTGCCCGTGTTTTGGTCATCAACTCCTCCGCCATACTTTCAGCTACAGAAACCATTCAACTATCTAAACATGCAGCTCTTTAACGACATGATGGCTATCTATTCAGCGTTTTTCAATTAATTCAAGTTTTTAAACTATTCAGCTTTAAACAAAAAAAAACTGAATAGCTGACGGATTTGGCGTCCTCACATTGACTTCCATTTTAAAACATATTTTAAAAGTAGTAGGCCTATATCTTAAAAAGTCTAATAAAAATCGCAAAAAATAATAGTAGCACGCGATTCCAAAATATTCTCAACTTGATTTTCAAAATTTTGCCCACAGAATGTGAACATTTATATCCGAAATCATTGGAATTGTAAAGTGGCTCTTTACAATTCCAAAATATGTGGCGCTACTTATTTGAATTTAACTACACTTGTAGTAACTGTTGGTTTATAATTGTACTAATTAACTGCCTGTTTACAATTCTCAAATCAGTTTCCTATTTAACCCACACTGAGAGGGTCAATAAATCTCCCTCAAGATCTATTAGCCTAGTTTTTGATTATCTAATTTAATTTGGTTGATTTAAAATAGAATTAAAAGAATGTGTGATTAATCGCGAGTTAACTCAACATACTATGTAATTAATTGCAATTAAAACTTTTAATCGTTGCCCAGCCCTAAATAAAACATAAGAACAATGGTTGATCGCTGCATGCAGCACTCACCTAATAAACTACTTATTGACTGATTCATCTCATGTACTGTATTTACTATACATTAATAACCAATGATTTTATTAAAAAGATTGTTTATCTTTGATATTGACAGCTAATTGAAGGCTTAATTTTTAGGACAGTCTTGATTGTATTGAAAGGCACAATTGGCAGCCTAATGTACTGTTTTACAAGTGTAAAATATAAATAAATCTTTGTACTCAATATGCAAAGGTTTTATTTCAGAATACATATTCACATTCTTTTAAACAACCCATTTCAAGATTTTATCCAATCTGACAGCCGTAATATGAACAGATTACTTTTGACCAACTGGTCCCATCAATCCTAGAGGACCTTATCCATCACCTCTACCATCAAGAATGCCCAGGTTAGGATGGTGTTCCGGCTGTAAATTCGACCTGATGCCCCAGGAATCCATGGTACTGTTCCACACGGCCATCACAGAGTCCTTCCTCAGCTCATTATCAAAGTCTGATTGCCGATAGAGACAGGGCAGTCTGGAGCAGGTCACTGGGTCAGCCGGGCTGGGCATCGGCTGCCACCTCTCCCTGGACCAGGAAACATCTTCGCTGATCCTTCCCATCCCGATCACCACCTCTTCCATCTACGAGAAAGGTTCTGATCCGTAATACAAAAACATTGATCCTCCTGAACAGTTTCTTCCCCTTGGCAGTGGGATGCCAAAACAAAGCCTGCCCCTAGGACTTCTACTCTCCTCCACAGTCGGTCACTCACAATGCATTGATGTCACTGCACCAGCTTATGCATAGGATTTTAACTCAAAATCTGCAATATGAATATTTACACACATGAACCTACATCTAACTATTGTAATTCTGTCATACCCAAGCTCTTGCCATTCACCGCCTACTTTTGATTAACGTGAAATTTTATATGGTTAAGGCTCGTTTATATTATGCTTGGGTCTGAATGTGCCAAAGTCACCTTCCTCTCCAATGTGAAATGTTTATACCCGAGTAGTCCACCGATTGGACGATTCTGAAGTACACGTGACCATTGGCCGACCAGAATATGTAGGCAATTAGGAACAAGGGCAGGTCTACACAATTATGTCCTAATGTTGGATTTTCCCTTGACAACTTGTGTACGTTGATCAGCATATAGCAAGAGGCCACTGTGTTTGTATGTAGCTGAGGTCCCATGTCATTTAGACACCAACATTTTAGGCAGTGAATAATCATAGAGCATCTTTATGGTAACTCTCCAGATCCCCAGCTTGCCTGCTCTACCTTCTCTCCCTCTGATTTAGTAATCAAAGTCAAGGTACCACAACCAGCAAAACCAAAGAAATAACATTATCAATATCACATTTGTAATCTTTATTCAGTTGAGATACAGCTTCATTTATTTCATAGAGATGAAAGTTCTTCTGTCCCAACCAACAAAACCCCATCTTTTTTCTGGGCTTTGCCAAAGCACATTGTATGGACTATATAAAACAGTATAGAAAAGGTGAAAGAAAAAAAACGGAATAAAAACGAGGAAAAGATGGACTTGATTGAAGCGCCTTGCTGGTATAGCATCTTCAACAGTGAAGAATGTCTCCGTGGCAACGAGCCTCGGGTGTGACCATGTATCGGACCTCCTATGTGTTCTACCCCACATGTACCCTAACAAAGCCATATGTACCCTAATCAACCCTCGCAACCCATGTGCATCCATTAAAGATACCCGTTGGTCCAGATTATACCCAATAGGGCCAAAGACGAGTCGATTTCTTGGAGAACACCATGTTACTTAATAAGAAGGCACTTTAGTGTGATTATTGTTTGAAAGTTCTGTGTTAAAACCCTTTGCTAAATTGATAGGGTAGAGTGTGACTGCTCAGCCCCTGGATAGAGTCTTCCGTCCATTCAATTGAATCTGTAGGAGAAGAACAGAAGGAAGGTTAACACGTTAGGTGAACTGAATATGTAAGCAAATTCAATGTAAACATGAGTTGGTTCAGCGGTTAAGGGCTGCGTTTGGAGTAATGTTCAAACCTGCATTGCATCACATGCAGATCTCAACGTGGACCGAGTTCTCAATGTAAATCAACTGGAGTCTCAGCAGAAACCAGGCTTTCCAGAGGGGAAATCTCCTGCAGAGTTGCAAGGGCAGGAGAATAAACATAACACATGACATTAGCATACAAAATAATAACTTTAAATTGACTTGTGAGCATGTTTTTCCAGTGTGATCTATATAGAAAGGCCTGTTTAGAATCTGCTATTAGAACATGAGAATAATCGAACAAATGGATCAGATGAATCGATGCAAGGTTTTATCATTTTCTTCTAGCACAGTTTGAAAACCAAATGTGTACACTGATTGAGGGTTGACTTACCATTGTCATGGTCTTTGTTGGAAGCTCTGTCAGACAAGGCTCTTCGATGAAAGCCTTCTGCTCGAGGTGACAGAGGTCTTCTGCCAATACCTCTAGTGTGCTCTGCGTTCCATAGGGATCACAGACAGAGTCAACACTAAAATAATGTGTCCTAAAATATGTGTGCTGCAGATAAATGCGGGTCCAAATCTCGACTTAAAATGCTATACGGTTACAAAAAAAAGATAATATTAGCCTGAATTGCCCTCTATAGGTTAAATCCCCACCAACATAAACATGCATACCTCTGTGTTTTCAGCTATTGTGACAACTTCTTCAGTCAACACCACCACCTCCTCGACGCTCTTCTCTTCAACCTGCACTTCGGCCACCACGGATGGCTCACTTTCACACGCTACAGCCACCTCAACAACAGCTTCAACTTCCAAAGAAGCCTCAACTCCCGACTCTGCTTCCACTGTGGTTTCCGCTACGACTTCGGTTTCCGTTACCACGGCTGAGACTGTTTCACCAACATCTTCCACGGCTGCCGTTTCTGGTGTGACTTCGGTTTCTGTAACAGCGGCAATCACAGTATCGATAACCACCTCCTCCACTGCTGCTGGCAAGACTTCGATTTCAGTAACTGCGGCACACACAGCATCGACAACCGCCTCCTCCACTGCTTCTGCTGCTGGTGGTTCGGGTAGGACCTCCGTTTCAGTAACTGCGACAATCACTGTATCGATAACTTCCTCCGCCACTGCTGCTGGTAGGACTTCGCTTTCGGTGACTGCGGCATCGACAACTGCCTCCTCCACTGCTGCTGGCTCAGGTAGGACTTCAGCTTCAGTAACTGCCTCCTCTGCTGCTGGTACTTGTGTTGCTTCAGTTTCAGCGACCATAACCTCCACCACTACTGGATCTGCTGCTGCAATGGGTTCTGGTGTGGCTTCGGTTTCAGTGGCCAACACTGGTGCAGCCACAGGCTCCTCTGCTGCTACTTCAGCCTCCTCTGCTACCACTGGTACGGCAACAACCTCTTCTGCCGTTACTTCAACCGGTGCGGCAACAACCTCTTCTGCCGTTACTTCAGCTGCTTCAACCGGTGCGGCAACAACCTCTTCTGCCGTTACTTCAGCTGCTACAACCGGTGCGTCAACAACCTCTTCAACTGCCTCCTGTGCCACCACTGGTGCGGCAACAGCCTCCACCGCAGTTACTTCAGCCTCAACCGCCGGTACTTCAGCCTCCACCGCCGGTACTTCAGCGTCCACCGCCGGTACTTCAGCCTCCACCGCCACCACCGGTACTTCAGCCGCTACCACCGGTACTTCAGCCGCTACTTCAGCCGCTACCGCCGGTACTTCAGCCGCTACCACTGGGACAGCAACCGCCTCCTCTGCAGTTACTTCAGCTGCTACTTTGGTTTCAGCGACTGGTGCATGCACAGGTTTGCAAACTGCCTTCTCTGCTGGAGCTATGGCTTCAGCGACTACGGCTGCCACCACAGCTGCTGCAGGTTTGGCCTTGGGTGCCTTTGCGCTGATCCCATCGATAACATCTGCTTGCACTGGCTTTCGGGGTTTGGCAACCTTGGCAACTTTAGGAACATTGACAACAGGTTCTTTGACCAAGACCACAGGCTTCACTTCTCTCACTGGTGTGATCAGAGAAGCTGGAAATACAATCTTCTGCCCCGGCAGAATCAAAGCAGACTCCTGCAGTTTCTTGATCTCTGCAGCCTCTGTTTGGCCGGCGAGGAACTTTTTCCTCATGCGGCGCTTGTTCTTCTTATGGTTGCTGGGCATGGTGGTAACGGAGGTACAAAAGATGGAATTAAGACAGAAATGAGCGATGAAAGCAGCAGCAATTCAGCGCAGCACCCAATTCATCATCATCATCATAGCACGAAAACAATAAATCAGTTCCCCAAACAAATCAAAATAACAAACAAAACAAACAAAAATACCTGGGTTACATTAGTAACCTTTCGGTTCAACTCAATTAGTTATTACACTCAATTTTAACTGTGGGCGTGCGATTAGACCAGCCCTCGTTAGTCCGTACCGCACGCAGGCTTTAACGTCCGAACGAGCCTGGCAATGTTCCAGATTA
>OOFH01077035.1:0-11405 GCA_900323355.1 Merlangius merlangus
AAGACCGCCTAAACCGAGACCAAGACACTACCAAGACCAGAGGGTATCAAGACCGAGACCAAGACGAGACCAAGACCAAGACAGACTGAGTCAAGACCAAGACAAAGTCGAGACGAGACCGAGACGAGACCAAGACCGAGGCCAAAAAAAACAACAACAAAAAACAGCTAGTGAGCTAGTGTTACACCATAACTTGCATCAATTGAATAAGAGCAGCATACTGGGGTAAGAGGTTCAGTCCCAGTTTAAATTCAATTTAATCACAACAAAAATACATGTATGTCATTGATTGGTTGCATTTGAAAGGTTGCATTTGATGGGCGTGAAAGGCGAAATAATTTAATGTTGCATTATCGAATATTATGTTTTGTATCATGGACATTATTTGTTGCAAATCTCCCGACCACTATGTCGACCTGAGACCGCAAGACAAGACCGAGGGATCCGAGACCAAGACAAGACCAAGACCAAAGACCGTCGAGACTGTGACAAGACCGAGACCACGTGAAAGTGGTCTCGAGACCGGTCTCAAGACCAAGACCGGTCTCGAGACATCCAACTCTACGGGAAGCGTGGGGAGGGGGAGTGCAGTACGACCGTTTGATTGACGTACTTACTGTCTAATACCACTCGGTGGTTCTGGAAAACATTGGCTGGAGATTTTCGAGCCCTGCCCGTTCCACAGATGATTGACTTGTTTAAATTTCATGTCAGTACTTCTAACTCAGTGGCTGTAAGTGGGTTATGATAAGTATTTCAAGTAATTTTGCAAAAATGGCCAAAAAAGATTTCCATACCCAACCTTTAAGAAATGTAATTCCCTGCCCTTAGCCCTGATTGGACTGCCCACTTTGGGTGAGGACCAGTGTCCAATCAATGTTATTCATGCTGTCTTCTTCTTTTGGTTACTTTTGGTTACCTCCATCTTTCACTGACTCTTTTCTTCCCTTTACCCGACAGCGCCTGTCCATCCTCTGTCGGCCTGTAGAGGGCGTCACAGGCGCCACACCGAAGGAGTATTCAGCAGCACTTCCATACCAAACAGAGATGGAGGGCCCTATCTTGCACCCGGCGCAATTGACTTAATCACTGGCGCATGTGACGTTGCTAGTTTGCAACTGGCGCAGAGCATTCTTTTCCCTCCTGCGCCACGTGTAAATTAGGGAATGTTCTTGCGCCCCAAGGGGCGGTTCGGCAAGAGGAGGAGGCGTGTTCTGGCGCAAACGTTCCCTGGTGCTATTTTACAGTTTCAGAAACCACTTGCGCCACAAACCAGGAAATACCTGGTTTAAAGTCAGTGGCGCGTTGTTCAGATGCTATTTTAAGGGCGCATGCATAATGTTGCTTGTGCACCTCGCGCACACACTTTGCTTCTCTCATCTACCTAGCCACACATTCTTGGTAAATTATTTGGGAAAGAACAGCTGATATAGCGGTAATAAATTGTACTTTTAAATCAATGCATCTGCAAACACCGTACAGCAAACTTATATTTTCTTGACACAGACACTGTGTACATGCCCATAACTTTTAGGATTGATGAGTATTTGATTGTGAGAAAACATTGTTTTACCGCGAGTGAGAATGAATGAAGTGTGTGTATGTGTAAAAGGATTTAATGAATGCGGACGCGTGTGTGTGCGCCCATCTGTTTAAACACACGCAAACTAAACACGTAACTCATAATACAGCCCATGGCCGTGTATATTAACGGGGGCACAAATGCATATTAGGAACACAAGTCGATAATGATCAGAGTTCAAAATTAACTTTCTAATGTTACCAGCAAATCAGAATTTCCACTAGCCATTTTTTCCCGTGAAAGTGAGAGAGATAAGTGCCGCTAAATGAATTATTTTTACATTTTGGATTTTATTAACACAATCCAAGTAGGCCTACATGCATACAACAAAAAAAAGCATTTCTTTTTCATTTTGATAATTTCAGAGCTCTACCGCTCCAAATTTCTTCAGCACTCTCTGAACTCTCTTCAATGCGACCTGTTTTGGCGGATTTTATCCTGAAGCTCTCCTGATGACTCCGGGCACGGGCACTCTCATGGTCCTTTACAGCCACGACTTTAAAATTACCAAATTGTTTTTTTTTTTTCCTTTTGCGTAGATGCGGCAGTCCTTCCAAAACATGACGACATTTTCATGATCAAACACAAGCCATTCACAGCCCGTCAGCCATTTGGCATTAAACTTTCTCTTTTTCGCTTTGCACGCATTGTTGTTTATATTCTCAATCACATCCCTTGCCTTCTCGCCCCCAGACGTCTGTCCAACCAACCACTGCCGCATTTAGTTTAAGTTTAGGGTTCTTTTTAATTTACTTTAGCTAGCTCCCTCACTTCTTTTGACAGTTTCTGCTCCGTTCATTCATTATTTTTCTTCTTCTTCTTTGTGTTTTCTGTTTCCATGGTTTCTTACGCTGGTTGGTTTCACTGCCTGCGCGCAGCCAATGGGCATCTTTTACGTCCTCACGTAGCATCACGACAATGTGCTCATGGGAAATGAAGTCAGTACTGCCCAGGGAGCGAGAACAGTAGAGCGGCTCTAACTGACATGATTGCCTCAGGCATCGCCGCCACAGTGGCTAGTAAGTTCTTATTAACACGGGTTAAAAAATATTTTTTAACCCGCATTTGGCGGGTTGGCGGGTGTTAATTTAGAACCATGATAACGATAATGCATATAATACTGATAAGAAACGATGTTTATAATGTATTGCGTATATCATTAAATAGAACCACGGTTACCATATGTGTGTTAAGTTTTCTTTGCCAAAATTTATTTGAGGACTCAATATTTCTGAAGTTGTGGAAGAAAACCTTATTCCATGTGTGAATTAGGCCATATTATTTGGCCATAAACTGAGCCATTTGAAGTTTGAAGTTCATGTGCATCTGTCTCATTGGAGACTGCGGACGCGCTAGTAATAAGTAACTAATTACTTTGTTTGAGTAACTACCCCAACACTGCTCTTAACCAGCTACTTGGAATACCCCCCATCATACATCATACATACATGTATTTCTTATGTAAAAACAAAAGTGATTAGAGCACAATACAATACTGAGCTCTTTGTAAACAAAAAGCAGATCAAGTATCCCCTTTAAAGCATCCCTCCCTTCTCTTCCGTGCTTGTGCTTTTTTCCCTCCACAGCGTATTCCCTTCTTAAACTGGTATGCATTAAGCAGTCATTGTTAGGAAGTTGGAAATATTTAGTTTATCCTCAAAAGTAGTCGGTTTTTGGAGTCATTCAGTCTCGCTCTTCTTGGGCTGAAGAATATTCCTGCGATACTAAAAAGCCTCTTGCAGGCTGCTGATGCTGGAAGGGGTGTGTTTAACCTAACAGACAACTTACACACAGCTGGACAAGACTAATGTTATCTGCTGAACAGGACTAGCACACATCTAGCAGTTTGGCGCCGTCTTGTGCCTTTGAACCCCGCAAGCCAGAAAATAAGTCGTCTTCATCAGATGAGCTTGACCTGTTGACCTCACCGGACTGCAACGAGGGGTCTTCAATATGTCGTTTGATATAGTCCATTCCTGAAATATCAGAGTCTGTTATAAACAATAATAATAGTTTCAACCCATCATGGCAGAAACCACAGATTTGACATGACATTGTCAGTAAGAGATAATGATTTTAATGGCAATGACGACTTTACACAGGCTAATAAAGGGCTTATGTGCTACTAATTAGTACTACTAGTTTGATTGTCTCATCTTCCTGTGTCCAATTTGTCCGGAACTTTGGAAGCAGAATGGTAGCGGCCACCAGCCCTGGGTCTTCCATCATAGTGCCAAAGCGATCCTCAATGCCCACCTGCAAAGCATCGACAAGGGGCTCGCAGTACTTCAGCGGTAGCTTGATCCTGTCCATCTTAATTTTCAGGAGCTTGACGGTTGGGCGCAGCCACCCCATCTGGACATTTGTTTCAGCTTGCAAGTTGCTTGGGCGACTGGGGTCATGACAACAGCAAACTGACAGGAATGCAAGTTCAGCTGGATTAAACCTGTGATAAAGACAAGAACATGATAAACAACAAGAGACAACGATCAGCTTTGCTACATGATCGGATCATTATCATGCAATGGATTCGTTCATCGTTACCAGGTTGCCTATTTTAATAGCAACCTTGTCATGGAATAAGAATTTCGCCATACAGACTAACCATACAGCAGCTAGGGAAGATGTCTCGCTCAGGGACATCTCAAGGAGCCGGGGATCGAACAAGCAACCTTCCGGTCACAAGCCAACCTGCTCTACCGCCTGCGGCCTGAGCTAAATAGACCCAACTGTATGGATGGCACATTGTCCACATTTGATTTGGAAAGTCTTTGATGGTGCACAATATATACACTTGCACCTGAGCAGGGCCAAACTCCCCTGACCACCCCTTCAACAAAGGCTTTCAGGTGATTGTCCTTCCAGGGCAGGGCTGCCAGTGTTCTATTGGACTCCTGAGGTACCCTTTCAGGATGTGGGCTACCTGACCCGTAGCTTGAGCTGACAAACTTGACTGTCAAACTGAGCTCCTTCATCACACCATGATTATAAGCATCACATATGCGTCAAAAAGCATAAAATAAGCAACAAAAGCCACTCCAACTCCACACTAAATCTACAGCCACTACCTGTTTGCTGGCGCTGGAGGATCCCAGTCCAGCCACCCAGGTTGTGTGTGGTAGGTAAACCTGCTACACTGATGCAATATAATCAATGCTTCAATAATTTGAAAGCAACAAAAACAACCTGTGCTTTGAAGTTCCTGCAACAGTGGTACGGACCAAAGTAGCAACACCGGCTTTGTTTTATTAAAGCTATTTAGTATCCTAGCTTTCTTTTGATTTTGAGGGACAGAAATGTGGCGTGAGTTGCATGCCCATAGGTTACCCATCCCGACCCATAGCTCTGAAAACCTGTTCTCTGGTAAACAGCCCCCCTACTTCAGTGTCAAGTATCTGAAGATAAGTGTGACGAGTCACAGCAGATTAGTCGCTTTTCAGCAGATTACACCCGGTAAACATATCAGCCTATACATATAGCTGCCCAGGCAGCTTGCCACCGCCCAACTGCAGGACGATACCCTGAAACATGCCTGGAGTCACATCATCTCTCACGACGGCCAGGCCAGGGAGTCGTCGAGTAGCCTACCTCACCCTCGTTTCTGCACTACTACCCTACTTCATCGGCTAGTAGAGAGGGAGCGAGTCAAGCAGTTGTTGGTGACCTGCCCCTACGTAAGCAAAGTCCTCTTCATGGCACACTCTCATGTATAAGGGGGCTCACTTGGGCATGGACGAGACAAGGAACAGAATCTTAGACCGTTTTTTCTGGCCCAGGGTTAAAGAGGATGTCACCCAGTGTCGTCAGGCGTGTCCGGAGGAACTACCGAGGAACGAGTCTCCCACCAGAGGAGAACGCGGAGCCAGAAAGGACGCTATAGCCTGGATAGACGCTTCGCATGGGGAACAAGATGGTGTGTAGGAAAGCCGGAGACCAGCGATCTCACATATCTCGGGGGTTTCCTGCGTTGTCCGGGACATAAGAGTGAGAGTCTTGGCCCCCGGGGCCAAAGACTCTTTGTTTTCTTTTTTGTTGGGAGCTACCCAACCCGTATCCTTTCTGTCAGGCAACACATCAATCACATGTAATTGCTACATCGCTCATTCAGTTAAAGATGCTGTTGAAGCTGTTTGGAAGACTTGCATTTCTTGTTCTACTGTGCATGAGAAAAAAAAGCTGCAACAGCCTTGAACAAGGAGCATCGACCCACTGTAGTCGGGTCGACAGTCTTGTGTAATTGTGTTGGTTTTGAGTCTAACGATGGAGAGAGAGCAATGGACACACAAGCGCGAGTATATTCTGGCTATGGCCGGGAACATAGTCGGTCTGGGCAACGTGTGGAGATTCCCCTATCTGTGCTACAAGAACGGTGGAGGTGAGTAACTTTCACCCGGAGAAAAATGGAGAACTCATTCAAACTAAATCCTGCAGAAAACAAGGCACATGGCAGAACTGGGTGCACAAGTGCCCACTGTGTATTACTGTTTATCTTGTTGTTAAACGTGGTGCTCTTTTACCCAGAATTGCCTCAATATTAAATGTATTAACCAAAAGTTAATTAAGAGTAAGATAAAAAGTCGTTCCATTTCCCATTGACTGGTGGATGACAAACACCTAGAAATGTATAGCCTAAAAAGCGTCCCTTTGATAAACGTGTCTGCTTATTTGCTAAATCTAATGTAAACGTACAGGATGTTTTCATTCTTTTAACTAGTCCTGTCCCAGTGAGGAGACAATGTTCCTGAATGGAATGTGGAACTGTGGACTGACCCAGTTCACAGCGGTGTCTGTGTAAACCAATGCTATCAACAGTTTATCCAGGCAAAAATAAGTATACTTTAGTGAACTACAAGTAAAAGTTACAACAAGTATACTTTGACTTTTTGTGCTTCATTTAAAGTATGTACTTTTACACAACAGATCTTATTAAATTCAACGTCAATGTACTCCAAATAAATATGCTAATTCTGCAATACTTTAAGTGGTATCGCATTGTACTTATTAAGTGTATTGTAAATTGTACCTAAGTGTATTGTTAATTGTACGTCGGTGTACTTGGAAAAAGTTGACTCAATTGCAAATACTTTTAGTGGGCATTTAGTGTGCCAATTTTTTTAGAAAGTTTTTTTTAACCTTAATTACACTTATTTTAAAGTTCTTTGTCATACACTATTTTAATGATTTATTAAAGTGTACTTTATTCTCAATTTGAATATAGAATAGCTAAGCGTGTGTGTGTGTGTGTGTGTGTGTGTGTGTGTGTGTGTGTGTGTGCCCATGTGTGTCCAGATGTTTGTCTGTGTGTGTGTAACTTGGAAAAGTGTGTTACTGATGTTATTATTTCACATCTAGTTAATCAAGAAAAGCTCACAAAAGATGCGGCTTACACCGTTAGACTCTGCTTTCATATGACATATCGTTTGTGTAGATAGCATGACTTGAAAATTTTAAGCACGTAAGCATTTAGCGATTACCGGAAGCACATACCCATATATGTAGCAAGCACCTCGCCTCTAGCCATATAAACGGGGGTCACCCTGTCAGCTGTGTTAACACGTTCAGATGGTTCTGTCAGCGTCGTATTGCTTCAAGTTTTTATCTTTCAATAAACACAGTCTTGTACACTTGGAACCGTATGCCATGTATGCCACTTTTGAACGCTTAAGCGTTCAAAAGTTATCTAACGAGAGAAATGACATGTCGACGATGAGTACGCCGCCTGCTTTAGTTCTTCCCGGTGTAAAAGGTTCCTGTTTCTGTACTTCACAGGTGTGTTCCTGCTGCCTTACTGTGTGTTGGCTCTTCTGTCTGGTGTTCCCCTTTTCTTGATGGAGAACGCGTTGGGCCAGTTCACCCAGGAGGGAACCATCACCTGCTGGAAGAAGCTATGTCCGCTGGTAGAGGGTACGCTACAGAGCTAATTCATTGGGAGATTATGTTTCGTTATATGGAGACATTTTTGCGTTTTAAACTGCCAGTGTTTAAAACTGCCAGTGTCTGTCCATGGAGTTCCCCATTCATGAAAATCTAAGTCTTGTGTGATAGAATTTAATGACTAAACTCATCAATACTGCACCTATACAGAGAGCTCTCAGGTACAATACAGTAATATAACTCGGGACTTGATCCTTCCCATTAACGGTGCTGTAGGTTTGATTGGAGTGTTGCTAAGAGAGAGAGCTCTCTGCTCCCTCCTTAGTTCATCCATCATTGAGTGTTGGAATCATGTACTTCTGATAAACAGTTTTTTCCGTTGTTGTTGCATCACGATGTTGTCCAGCCGTAGCCGGGATTAACACAGCAGTCCACTCCCTCCTCAGGTATTGGCTATGCCATTATTGTGATCCAGGTTTTTTCAACAATCTATCTGGTTATACTGGCCTACTCGCTCTTCTACCTGCTCTCCTCCTTCGCCTCCGTGCTGCCATGGACTACTTGCAGTAACGACTGGAACACAGGTCGGTGTGGACTTACCGGTGATAGTATCAATTCCAATCTGTTCAAGCTACTTACAACCACAGGGAAACGTTTAGAAAGTTCTGTCATGTTCATCTGACAGTTGAAATTGACACCTGGGGATTTCGAACAAAGAAACTGTACTATGATTCAACCAACAACAGATGCTTGTGTGGAGCTGACTACTCCAAACATGACCAGCCAACACTACGCTGAATTGGGTGGCAACTGGACATCTAAAGCACCGAACAGTTCTGCAGTGATGGAGTTCTGGGAGTAAGTCAATAATAATGATGTATACTTGCCTTCTGAATACTGAGGTCTTGTTCAGGTCATGTTGCCCTTCTTTAGTACCATCGACCACGTTATTATATCAATGCAGGCCTTAAAGAACACTCCCTTGAAGACCACTCCCTTTTCGCCTTCAGGAGGCGTGTGCTGTCCATGTCCGGGGGGATCGAGGAGTTGGGAGCCGTCCAGTGGGAGCTGTGCGCCTGTTTCCTGGCCTGCTGGCTGGCCTGCTACTTCTGCATATGGAAAGGAGTCAAGTCCACGGGGAAGGTCAGTCCAACATGAGAATGTCCTTCTTATTAGGGCTGCAGCTATCGATTCTTTTTGTAATCGATTAATCTAGCATTTTTTCGATCGATTAATCAGATATTTTTTTAAATTTCTAGGGTGAGCCTATTTGCTATGGTAACCTAGCAACGTGTGTTTGTTTGTGTGTGCACGTGAGGGAGAGGGAGAGAGACAAGATGAGGGTGCGTGTGTGTGTGTGAAGAAGGGGTTCTATAAGTTTACTACTTAAAAACATCAAAGCTAAACATCATATCTAGTCAAACCGCATCACGACATCGCTACAAATACAGTATGCGATTAAAATCAGCGAACATCAATGGAGGCTACGTTACCTTGTTTCAATTGGATTCCACAACCCGAAATACGGGACAAAGTGCGTCCCGTATTAGTTCATTACGGAACACGTCTTTTAGTTTCCAAATAAGGGACGATTCCGTTTTTTACGGGACGGTTGGCAAGCATGTGGATGTTTTCTGTTCAAATGCTGAATCATTGACGTCGCACTGCTGTGGTATGCCAGGTATACTTTGCAGTGAGTACATTGCACCTTGTTCTCCTCCTTTTTGAGAATGTAATGATCCCAAACTTTAGACATTTTCTGCCGTTTATGGGGATCTTGGCTCGCTGCCATCACGCCAACTAAATTCAGATTGAATGACGCGCTAGTGGTGTGCTTCCTGAACAACGGTCCGTGTGGAACAATCAGATCCCTGCGCGTATAGTACGCGTCATATGAATTTAACGAGGCTTCGAGGCAGAGTTTTTGCCTCGAGCAATTTTTGTAATCAAGTTAATCGAGTAACTCGATGAATCGTTTCAGCCCTACTTCTTATCCTTCTTCTTATTCTCATGAGGCGTAGCCTGCTAGTGAGTTGATGTTGCAAGGTAGGCGATTGCACCTCGTAGGGACCCTGGTTCGATTCCCCGCCTGTGATCCTATATCATGTCCTATACAAGTCAGCGTTTGTCCTCAACCCGCTGGCCTGTCTCATTTCAATATCCTTTAAAGAAAGGCAGAAGAGTTCATATAAAAAAATACATAGATACTGTACATGCAGTGGCGTAGCTAGGGTGGACATTATTTAATTAGCCCCAAACATAAATTTTGGGTAAAAAAAAAATAGATATATATTCTTTTTTTATCAATATTTATTGGGATATTTTCTGGTAACTATGGAATGCATTAATTCAATTCAGTCTAGAAGTGATGAAATGATTCTAGGCACTAATGGTAGTTAGTTATTTAGAAAGAAACATGGGGATTCCTGGGACCTCTCAAAATAAAGTAGCCTAGTCCTTCTAGATTCTGGCGAGAGAATAAACAGTTTAAAAACATAACCAGACTGTTTACCACCTCAGGTGAATTAACCTATCCTATCCCCAGTCAGATCTCTATATATACATGTAGCCCGTGGAATTAGATGCCACACAGGACACAATGACTTTCGGGGTGTCTTGTAGCATTAATATATTTTGGAACACAACGATTTTTTGAGTCAGAGTGTTATATATTCTTTTAACTGATTATTTCTACTGTGCTCAACAGTTGCACTTCAATTTACATCAGCTCGAATAATAAAGAGGAATAAAACAAATACAAGAAACTGCCTAATAGAAAGATACAGTTAAATAACAGCTTAGACAATTGTTCAGAAAATACGGCAGTCATGACTTTAAACAGGAAATGCAAAATAACACTGGTTACATACACATTTCACCACTATAGACATTAACAGGCCAATCAAAAACGCAAACATTAAATGACTCACTTCACACATAATATACCCATTGACTGATAACACTTACATTTCAGCAAACTTGAACCCAGGCAAACCCCTCCTGAAGTTTCCAGCTGACTTATTTCCCTAAAAGATTAAACATTGTTCAACGGCACTGCGATTCACAAACCCACCGCGTGGTGCCAAACATCCCAATGCAAGCGGACGCCCACGTTGGCGACCGGCGCCGAAAATCTCCAGACATCGAAAGCAAACACGGCCATCCACCACAAATGCTCACTGTTATCGCCACCCAAATGTTCTATACCGCAGCAACCGCCAGCATGTGTCCATAGGCCACTATGTTAGCCCACAATGGAGACACACCTCGTCTTCACAGCAAAGACCAACACTGTCCAAATGCTAACAACCGGAAGAAGGGACCAGAATACACCGGCCGCAGCATTATATAGTCAGACTCAATACTGCCACCCTGCGACCAGACGGCCACACTTCCCGTTGCAAACCACCCGCAATCCCATTCCCAAGTATTACATCCTATATGACTGTACCACCCGGTTACATACTCCCCTGCAGCAAGTCAACGTCCTCTGTGACTACAGAACTTACAGGCTCACCGAAAAAGTCCACACAAAACGGCTGTGAAGAGAAATGTGAAAAGAGCAGTACACACATTTGTCCAAACCTGGCTGTCTGCGCTGACTGATACAGCATTACAAGATGGCTTCAGAAGGTGAAATGGTTTAGAATGAGACCCCGCTGTTGCACTCTTGCCTTTTCCTTACTTTGTGCACAATCATTGTCTGGCAGTCTATGCCCGTCCCCATTTGAGGTGCTTTCACTATCCCTGTCATCACTGTTATTTGGATACACAGCACTATCCACATGTTCTGTTTCAGTGTCAAAATTTCTCCCATCTGGATAACTTTCTTTAGATCCCTCAAAGTCACTCTCATCTGAAGATACCGATGCAGCTGACACATCAACGTTGTCTGTTCCTGCAACATGAAACAAATTTGGCAGTTGCACAATCTGAGAAGGAAAAACTT